>MU388492.1:0-20909 GCA_022578535.1 Jackrogersella minutella
TCTACGCAATTAAAGAATTCCTATGGGTGTAATTATTTAAAATAATTCCACGATTTTAGAATCATTCTAATTAATGGGATGTTCCCGCTACGGTAGAGGTTGTGTTCTTGAAATTACTAGGTAGGGTACGGGAAAACATTCTATTTGGCCACCGATATTTCAAATGTAACCCTTTCGCTGTGAGTGAGTGCTATTCATAATACGTGGTAGGGTAGATCATATGCAGTGTCCAGACGGATCGTCTTCTACTAAGCTTTTGGGATGGATGGGCCCGAAGTGCCATATACGTAAAGCTGCTTGTTGTCGGCTATACACTATGTTTCAATAGTATGGCTTACGTCACAGCATCAAGAATCATACTACGTACTAGTGTAGGTAGGTATGGAAGTGAATGGGGGAGGCGACTCCGTATTATCATCCGCCATCGTCGTCGGCCTTGGTCTCATCGGCAGTCCGGCATTGGTGGAGCAGGATGATCGTGGGCTGCGTGGCAGGCCGCAGACATAGGCTCTCGCGGCAGCATACATAAGAGGCATATATTATTGATCTGCAATTGAATTGAAGAGAACTATTTTGTTGAACAAGACATTGGCGTATTTCCAACGAATCTATCCAAGATCAACTGCATACCCCCATGTATTGGGGCGCTCCCCGCAGCTTACGAGGACAAATAGATTCCGTGGTCGAGCATTGATAATCCGGTCCGACCTGCACGACTGCGTCATATTGCAGTAGAGCTTAGATTTATATTTGGTGAGACCATCCTTTCTATACGCATGTGAGCGTATCAGCGCGTATCTAGCATACGCCATCCAGCCATTAGAATGTGGCTAGACCCTTTCTACTTATGCTTTTTCTTCTGTCCCTTCGCTAATTCGCTTGTCCGAACCACCTTTGGCGTCGTCGCCGATGTTCTATACGGAGTTAAACTAGGTACGTGAGCACCAATTTGCTTCTGGTACAATTCATACTCCGGATACTTTCCGGAGCTTATTGATTCTGTAAGCTGAGTTGATCCCTGGAAGAGCATGATTAGAAATAAGGAACCAATGCCTGCCCAGTTGTAGAGGGTTTTGCTTGAGTAGCAGCTCCATTGGTACAGCATGAACCAGATTGTTTGTTCGGCCGCGAAATTCGGATGCCTGCAGTACGCCCATAACCCGGAAGTTATGAAGCCTCGATCAAGCTCTTCCGGAGTGAACCCGCATCCGCGCGGCACCTTGGCCGTTTTCTGGTACTCCTTCTTTGCGGCTTGGTAATCTAGAATGCCTGTTAGCGGTGGTTCACATCAAGTGGTAACGCTATAACTATTTACCCCATTGCTGCTGGTCACTGAACCACTCGGAGAGGACAAGTCCAATTTTGACCGCCGCAAATCCTATATCTGCCGCCGAAATCTCTGGCTCGTGGTTTGAAGTCACCAATATGACGTACGTCGGTGCTGCGAGGAGGAAGAGTAATATGCTCTGTATGAACGAGATGAAGGTAACATTGAACACAAAAAACAGTACCGCGGGTACTTTGGCGCGAATGATTTCCCTGCAATTTGTGTTAGATAGCTTACTCAAAATCGTGAAGATATAATAGCACACCATCTATAGTCTTCGGACCCAACAGTATAGCCTCCTTTCCGCCAATAATTGAAAGTCAATCGAGCCTTGTAGATGTTAGCTGCCAGTTATAGAGTAATACAATAACCTGGATTCTTCGCGTACGCTCCATATTACACTGCAGAATAGTATAAGATCTATTCTTCGACTTGGAAGGTCATTTAGATGAGACCAGGCAGCAAAATGTGCATTATATATTGTAGGCAACAAACTCCACAGACGATCAATCTGGGAGTAATTACGGTTGAGTTCGGACAGGATTAAGCAGGTAGCGCCGATGAATATTGAAAACCCAAACCCAGATACCAGCGGATTGGTGTTTTTGTATAGTTCGATGAATGAATCATGGTTCGATATAGCCTCAGCTATCCTCAAGGGTAATTCGTAGAGTTGCGGGAGGTACGGCTCAACTACTTGGGTGTAATCAGCACAATCTTCGAGGGTCTTCACCCACGGCAAAGCCATTCTAATAATTCTATGTTATCGAACGTATAGTATCGTAGGGTTGAAGAGAGAGAAAGACAATGGTAATATATAATATATTGTTGTTGATTGTTGTTAATTGCTAGAGTACGTCACGACTTTTGTTCAGGTCGAAATTGACTTCGAGCAATGAAGCTTAGCTCTCTCTGCTGCTCTGCTACGTAACAGTTTAGAGCACGGACCATATTGGCTCCATAAACTCTCTGACAGGGGCAGGGTCAAATCCACTAGTTTCAACGCCTTACCGAAGGCAGCTAAGGTAAGCTAGTGAGTAAGGCCAATCAGGTAGCTTATTTTGTCCGGGATATTTACACAGTAACTGCGAAGTTTCGACGTGTAAAAAAAAAAAAAAAAAAGATGAGAAGGTACGCGATGGTTTCATATAAAATTTCATATTCATAAAGAAAGTAAAAGCTACCTAGGTACCAAACAGACTTGTGCATGAATTTCTTCATACGATCATAAAAATCTCAAAACTGGGAAACTACTTGATATTCCTTCGATGATGGGATGGACACGGAACATGATCTTCTAAGTAGTTATTTGCTGCTCTCGACTGCGAGTAACCGCGTTGCTCATGAAACGCTTTTCTAGCTGTTTGTGTCCTATCATAGGAACACATCAAATAACAGCTATTAGATACAACATTTGCAAGTTTGCTACACGGTCACAATCAACTATGAGAGTTCTTTGCGTCGCAGAAAAGCCCTCTATTGCAAAAGCTGTTGCAAATCATCTCTCGGGCGGTCAAGTTCAAAGTGTTGGTCCTCGACTGTCTCTGTTGATGCCTTGTCAGTTGAACATTGCCTTGCTAACCTCAACATAGCACAACACCCCTGAAAAGTACATCAAGAACTATGTTTTTAATTATGATTTCGGTCAGCCATGGGGTAATTGTCAGGTTACCATGACCTCTGTACTTGGTCATTTAACCTCAGCTGTTTTCCCTCCCGATTATAAGAGTTGGGAATACCCACCCCCTGAACGATTGTTTGATGCACCTGTCAACATAATCATCTCTGAGGTCCGCGGTTTCACCCCCATAATCTTACGCTATCAGACTTTTGACATCGATCACAGGACAAGACGAAGGTAGCTGAAAACATCGAGAAACAGGCACGCTATGCCAATGCATTATGCATTTGGACAGATTGTGATCGAGAAGGCGAACACATAGGTTATGAGATATGCGAGGCCGCCAGGAAAGGCAATAGGACTCTAGATATTAAGAGGGCTAAGTTCAGCAACATCGAGAAAGCGTTAGTCGTTCGCTTCATCTGCCCAAGCTAAATGGTTTACTGATTATCTTTAGGCATATTATGAACGCATCTCGAAACCTCATCAATCTTGATCATAGGCAAGTTAATGCTGTAGCTTCTCGTATCGAATTGGATCTTAGGATAGGATACGCATTTACTCGGTTCTTAACCACGAACCTGAGATCCCTTGGGGGGCCTCTTCAGAAACTTGTCCTTAGCTATGGTTGGTCCCCTTGAGACCTATTAAGCCCAAATGTTCTAACTTTGTAGGATCATGTCAATTCCCAACCCTGGGGTTTGTGGTTGATCGGTATTTCAGAGTGAGAAACTTCAAGCCAGAACCATTCTGGAGCATCAAAGTCATGCACAAACGAAAGGATATAGATGTCAACTTCAGTTGGTCACGAACTCGTCTCTTTGACAGGGCATCAGTTGTTGTTCTCTATGAGAGATGTCTTACGGCAAAGACGGCCAAGGTAACCAAGGTCCAGGAGAAGCCCACTAAAAAATGGAAACCCTTGCCATTGACTACCGTCGAGTTGCAGAAGATGGCTACGAGATTTCTGCGGATGACAGGTCAACAGGCAATGGAGGCTGCAGAACACCTATACAATAAAGGTTTCATCAGCTATCCTAGAACAGAAACCGATCGCTTCGATTCCGGTATGAACCTACGTGCGTTGGTCCAAAAGCAAACACCATCGAATTCCTGGGGTGAATTTGCGCAGAACCTAGTCAACGGCGGGTTTCAGCAGCCACGACAGGGACGCAATGATGATAAAGCACATCCCCCTATACACCCTATCACTTACGCAGCACCAACAGTCCTCAACGAGAGGGAGAAAAAAGTCTACGAATTCGTTGTTCGACGATTCCTAGCCTGCTGCTCGGAGGATGCTAAGGGTGTCGCCACGGATGTTGATATCCTGTATGGCGAAGAGTATTTCCACGCACATGGTGTCGTCGTCCTAGAGCGAAACTACTTGGAGGTGTATGTATATGATAAGTGGACTGGAACTGTACAGCTTCCCAAGTTCACTGTAGGGGAGGTTTTTGAGCCGACTGAGGCTCTCATGACAGAGGGAAAGACCGCGGCCCCTAGTTACCTTACTGAGGCGGATTTGATTGCTCTTATGGACGCCAACGGGATCGGAACAGATGCCACGATGGCCGAACACATCCAAAAGATTCAAGAGAGAGAGTATGTTCGTACTGTACCTCGAACTTCTCGGTCAGCAGATGACGGCGATGAGGAAGAGGATGCACCGGCTGCACGAGGGGGACGGGCCGGCCGTGGTGGTCGCGGCGGTCGCGGCCGAGGAGGTCGGGGTGGAGGGTCTGCAACCGGCGGGAGGGGAGGGGTGATGGAATTCATCCCAACGCAGTTGGGTGTGGCTTTGATCGAAGGCTTTGATAGAATGAATTTCGACACCAGTCTCGGGAAACCATTTTTACGGAAAGAGATGGAGCTGAAGATGAAAGGTATCTGTGAAGGCCGCACGACCAAGGAGGCTGTTCTGAATGAAAGCATTCAGCAATATCGGCAGGTCTACATGCAATCACAGCAGAAGTTGACAGTCCTCAAAGCGGTAAGCTCACCTCCCAGTTTATCCCCTTTTCAAAAGTGAAGCACTAATCAAGAATGAAGGCCTGTCGGCAGTATATCTTCCAACAGAATGGCGGTTGAAAGAGAAGGCCAATTTGGTTCTGCCAATTGGCGTGGCTAAGGTATCATTGGATCCCACGCAAGAATCTCAAAGAATGTGATGGTTCGCTCATGTCCTACCATGAAGTAGTAACACATACGCATACAACATAGGATTTGCACGGACCGACTCTCTACTGGGAAATTATAGTTGATCGAGGTTAACACTGCAGAGCCTTGGCTTACTTGTGCTCCGAGTATCGGCCCCCCTAATCACTCAGACGATGACGCTCGGTCTGAAGTTATATTCCAGGCAAAATGGTCCACGGCGGTGGGCTGAACTACTAGGTACTTCGAGACGCGTGCGAAGAATCCATTCGCGAATTGGATGAAACTCGAATGCAGGACCAAGTGACCCAATTCCTCAGATTACGTCTATACGGTCCATCTGCGTTCTAAAGCATGTGTGTCGCGAAATGACGGAGCAAGACATACTACATAGTACCCTAACTGTGGCACCCGCCTATCCCCACCAAGCTAAGTAAGAGCATCTCGTCGGATCGCGTTATCCCAAAACGTGGGGGAATTGTACTGGATGATGGGTTGTCTTCACGAAACCGTGGCGGGGTAGTCGAACTCTACGAAGTCGAGATGCAGACACAGCATGCAGCCCCCTCTTGAGATACGACCATTCACGATCATGTACTACCCGAACCGAGTACCTTTTCCTGTCATTTTCTGCTCTATCACACCTTGGACTGCCGGAGTAACCGTACTAGGATCTCCCACTATCTAGCATTATTGACGAAGCTGATGACTAAAAAGAGGCCAATTGGGCTTACGGTTGAATATCGTGACATATGTACGGCTACGCCAATGACGACTCATAACCGCCGCAAATCTACTAAGTCTAGCACTAATTATAATTCTCCCGCCCGGGGAGCAATTCGTTAGAGCATAATGTCCTTTCGTCGTCGGCTAGGACTGCGGCTAGCTGAGGACCGGTGGAATGGGGCAAAGTCGCGCATCACGGTACCAAATCTAGACCAATCAAAGCTGAGCGCATGCACAACGTGAGAAATTCCTGGGCCCATGGCTGTTCAAAAATTCGGGAATCATGTGGTACTAGACTTGGACCTATTCCTATCTAGTTGCGCAGTCTCGAATTTAATGACTTCGAAATGTGTGTGCCGTCGACAATCAGCAAGCTAGCAAGGAACTCTAGGCATTCGAAGACAATTCGGAAGGTTATGTGTGGTAGGTAGGTACATGGAACCACCAGCACAGCCGATGAACAGGCGAAGCTGAGGCTGCACATGCTCAACAATCTTTGGTGTACCGTCTCTCAATTAGATTGACGGGAATGAGATCCCCAGCCTTCTTCTCACTATACCTATATCGGTTTCATTGTCATTGGATCGCAAAAAGGATGTGACGCGGAGTTGTATCCAGGACCTGCGGGAGATATCCTGCACGCTGATAACGCGGGTTTCTAGTCTCGGACTAGACCATACTCATAGGAACTTCTCCAGATACAAGAATCCAATGGCGTCCAGTTGTATAGAGATAGTGCCATTCCATCCCTTTACATGCAAGATAGCCGGGTGGCCAAATGGATGGCTCTCGTGCCCTCGGCTCAATGGCGGTTTTTAGTATCAAGCCGTCCCCAAAGCAGACCAACACAAAGCCCCACGGGTTTCTTTGTGGAACACCCCCAGATATTCATCATCTGCGCAATGATGGGGATATGGATGGGGAATGTTCCTTGGGAGTCCATTTTTATCTTCCTCACCTTACTGTATATACCTATACTTGTCACCGGGATCTATGATACGTGCAGGATGTATGCATTGTGCGTATATAGTATTGCACAGGTAAGCACCTGGATTCAGGGCACTCCGAAAGCATGTGGCCAAACGTCATATTGATTTTATTGATTTATGTAGGTTCATACCACACGGCTTCGATCTAGGAATAAGCTGCATCTCTCGGGAATGTACCGAACGTTCCATGGTGACAAACAAGCCAGGTACCAAGGAAACAGACAACAAAGAGCTGCGAAGAAGGCTACACACCTCACGTTTAGGTAGGTACATGCTTGCTCAGAATCTACCCAATGCCAACTAGCAAGGCACACATCATCAAGTGAGTCAAGTGTCAATGTCCAGTCAAAGGGTTTTGACAGGTGAATTGATTACCTAGGGAGGTAGATCATACCTATCACAACCCTGTCTGTCATCATGATAAGGCCATACTATGTACAGACACGACACTCGCCACAGTACAACACCGACCACACCATGATGTTTATGTTAGGTATTACTACGTAGTTTTTCTAGATGAAAGGCTAGGTAGGCTGGCAGGCTTGCAGTCTGGGTTAGGTAGAGTTGGGTTTTTGATTAATAATGATGTTGTGTGTTGTTGGCGTACGTAAGGTGCCTACATAGGACTCAAGAAAGTCATGACGAATTGTACCTGAAGGAGTTGGTTGTTATTTTCAACGGCGGCACGGCCTCACCCGGGATTGATATTATTAGAGATAAGAATGTACCTCGGTATATGAGTATTTACCAGTAGTACGTAAGTCGTACCATATCTATCTAATGGGATGTATGTATATACTTTTGAGATTGGTATGGCTTGGGAGAATGAATTGAAAGAATGAGAAGGGGAATGGAGGATTCAACCTTGAAAATGGGATACAACATGTCTGACACTTACCGTAATCCGTAGATATTTCAGCTTTGTTACGAGGTACGTACCGTATCCCTTTAGTTAGTTTTTTATTCACCTTTGAAAGTTCACCTGGGCATTTAATTCAATTTTTATTAGAGGCACCACCGCTAATTTGCTAAGGCCACGGCGTGGCTTCTGCTCAAGCAATCAGGTTCGTGCGTGGCTCCCTGTGCGCTGTGCGACGCCTGCTGACCACGCTGGACAACACCCCCCCTTCCCTCCTTAGCTCAGCCAGTAGAACCTTCTGCGTTCCCCGTTCATTGTCTTAGCGAGCAATTACATTAGTAGGTCGCAGCCGTCGCTCGCCTTCTCTACGTTGATCTTTCCTCTCGTCAAGGAACATCAACAACAACAGAAATCAACAACACCGCAAATCATTTTTGCACCCCCCCCAAAGAGTCATCTTTTGTCACAGTCAAGATAATCGCGTCAGTCCTGCCATTCTGCCTACATTTGAATTTTTGTTTTCTCTTCACCGACGAAAACAAAATAAATCAATCAGTTCGCCATACCGCTTCCCCCTACTTCGGACTTGACCTGTAAG
The DNA here is from genome assembly GCA_022578535.1 of Jackrogersella minutella. Lineage (NCBI taxonomy): Eukaryota > Fungi > Ascomycota > Sordariomycetes > Xylariales > Hypoxylaceae > Jackrogersella > Jackrogersella minutella. The sequence continues at coordinate 8,278 of MU388492.1, forward strand.
TGACTCACCTACTACCTATTATCGTCATCAACAGCAGTCAGCTCTTTCAAGAATCATCCTCAATTCAACACTCCGCAACCAAAATTTCTATCTAAAACATTTCAAATTCTGTGTCGCTTACCTTCATAGTCACGTCTCGAAATATCCAATTCCGAAAATGGCAACCATGGCATCGGCTAACGCTGCTCGCGATATCCTAAAGACCTCCCATCTCAGCCGAGACAACTTAACTGCTGTAGCGGCTGCTCGGAGTGTTCCTGTGACACGAACTCATTCCCTCCCGACTCCCCCCAATTCCATATCACCTACGCTGCCACCCCATGGCTTAAAGGCTCATCTACAAAGGGCCACGCTCGACACCGTCGACTCGGATCTGGACCTTCACGAAGGTGCTGACCACAGCCCCATTGGCTCGCCTGCATTCGAGTCTACGGGAGCCATCTCTCCGGCCTTGCTAGCCAAGTTTCACCTCCCGGAGATTCTGCTCAATCATGGACCCTTGGCCATTCGCTATATCATGGGTTATCTGACTACCTCGGTTCCCGGCTTTGCGGGAATTCCTCCACCGAAGGCACGAAGATTAGTAGTGGCAGCATTGGAAGGACGTGGACAAGGGCACGGCGTTGAAGGAGGAGGAGCTAATGGTGACGTGGAGTTCCAAAAGGTCGGATGGGGCCGGTGGGACGCTAGGCGACGTGGTCAGGCATCTCGACAGTCAGTCGGTGAAGGAAACTCCAGCTCCTATCCGACCAGCATACCAATTTCGAAAGGCGTGGGGTGGAATGCTGACCGATCCCGACTGAACGCACGTGCTACCAGTTATGGGAATTCAGCCGCCTTCTCGCATGACGACCGGGACGTTAACATGATGGAAAACGAAGCCGATAAGATGTCTCTCGACTCTCTAGAAGGGCCTGCGTCCGCATCTTGCTCGTCGGCGCCCGATGATGAAGACATGAACATGAATGACGACCCCGAGGACGCCACTGACGATGAAGACTGGGCAGCTGTTGGAGCTGCCGCACTGCGAGCGGCCTCGTACTCTAGCCCTACCGAGGCTCGCCAGGGTGCAAATTACCTTTCTACACGTGTATATAACTCTTGTGGTTTTCGATCCTTCTCCGGAAATACCGGCATGCTTCGGGAACCACGTCTCGACAATATCGATCTGGACGCATTGGCTGCCTCATCAGATGCGCAGGAGCGTGAGGCTATCCAGGCTCTTTTGCAACTTGGTTCTGTATAAATAATCTAGCATGGGTGGCGTTTAAGGAGCAACCCGACTCGGACGGGTTCGGTTTGGTTGGGTGGACTGGCTGGGCTGGTTATCATCGTGTCATTCCTCATTTTGAGGTCTGGCGTTCACTCCGATCATCGTTATCATCCTGCATCTTTTCTTTGCGACATCCGGCGTCTCTGGTTTCTCGGAGACAATCAGGGGCATTCCATATCTCCCACTCTGGAGATTGTGGGGTTGGAACAATCGCCCCTATGATGGTACAATTTGCATGGCATTTCTCTCAACCCGGAGATGGGGCGTGTCCCCGCGGTTGCGAGCGGTTCGGAGTTTTGTGTTTTCGTCTTCTTTTCCCCCCCCGTTGCTACGCGATCCACGAAACGTTACGACGAGTTATCTGATGTGCCCTATTAGAAACTCATCGGTACCAACCTCGAGGATTTCAGGTCACCTGGAGCCTGTCGGCTTCCCTCGTGCGCTCGGTGCCTTTAACTTTGGAAACATCTTCTCTTGCACATTATACCCCACTGCAACGTACATACTCGACTTTTTAATACCTCATTTCACCTCATTTTTTTTCCGCTGGCAGAAAACACCCCTCCCGCTTCAACATCATCCGCGGGAGGGAGCAATACATGAATTATCGATAGTTAGTGGACTTTGGAAGACCGCACTTGCACCACATATCTTGGCAAGGGCACAATTTGACATATTTAATTGACGGGAAGCATTACACCCGGGAAGAGTTGTAGGAGAAGAGAAGGTTGATATATTTACCTGGATAGAGATGTTGTAGCCAAATTGATGGCAAGCTGATGGTGTGGGGGAACAAAGTCGAGGAAACTACCATGCAAGAACAGTGTTACTCGACACAGGAAGATGCACTCTGCCGATGGAAGAGGAAGAGGAAGAAAAGGCTTTTTTGGGAGGATAGTTGGATTAGCAGCTTTTTAGCTCTTCGGTATCGCCACTCAGAAATAATGAGAGCACTGGACATCCAACCCAAACATGCTTGCTTGCTGGCTTTTGTAACCATCGTGACATGCTGATCCGAGGCAGGATGTAATAATGTACCTTGGTCCGTTCACAGAGACATATTTATAGAAACGGCTCAAAGCGTATATGGGATACAAGCTTTTGTTTCGCTCTCCTGGCTTTGACGTTTCAAGCTTGGGTACAGTAGCTTGGGGAAAGGGAAACCGCGCTATGGTAGACTGGATTTCATGAGAAAGGACTAGACACGCTAGGAATGAAGATATTGAAAAGCTTTTCCTCGAGTCCATGTTAAGGAGTTGCTTGCTCTGGAGGATAAATCTGGCCTGTCTGTATGCTCTTGGTGTGGTGACAACTACCCGGAGAGTGAATAGCATACAATTAGTTGATCACCCAAGTATCGAGGATCTAGCCTTATCCCCGATGATAATATGCTGTGATGAGGTAAGGAACGAGCAAGTAAGCAAAGACCTTAGAGTGGTATATACGTATAACAATATTCCGAGTTCGGGAGCTGGACGAGTGCAGGAGAATAGAGTTGACGACGGGAAGGAGTTTGTCTGGAGGACAAAATGTCTTGGCTTACAAGTACCGAAATGACGATGTTCTACTTCGAGGATTTCCTGAAGCCTAAGGGTCGTTAGAGCATCGTATTAGACTCAGTGATTACGCAGTAGACGGCTATTATATCAATGTGGGGAATAGGGTCGGTATACGATTTGATATCATGCATTTTAAAATCTATGAGTAGTAGGCTACAGAGCTGCTGCTGGTGGACCGAAATAGTAGTAGAACGGGCGATTATATGCATATCTTGATACTTGTTTTCACGTTTTTGGCGGATATGTTGCTGGGCATACAAGTAACGCCGAAAAGCCCTAATCTTTTCTCCTTTACCCGGGTTATGCGTAGACTATTGTCAAGAGCGATATTGAGTAAGGCAAGTGCCCATCCTATGAGTGATAATGAGATAAATTTTATCAAATATTAGTACTTTGAAATATAAATTTAAAGGCCTAGGTTTGAAAAAAAAAAAAAAAAAGAGTACATTTTACTCGGCAGCTACGAAGACCCCTTTTTCAGAAGTTATAGATTGCCGTCCCGTAAGTCGATGTTGGCGGATCTACTATCGACCTTGTTCGGATTCTACGGCCTCTTTGACAGCGCCGCCCGGCGAGCCAAGATGCCAAGGTGCTAAGGTTTCCGGTCTAAGGTTTAATGTGAAGGGACGATTGTCTGACCGTTTTCATGTAAGCTTTCCTAGACTTTGATAAGAGATGGCGGTGGGCCTCTCGGATCTTGCCCAGAGTTGGATTAGGATATCAGGTCACTCTCTCATTGACGGTGTTTGCTATTCTCATGGCTTTCTATACAATGTTTTGCGCTAGTATATGGCTAGTATATGGCTAGTATATGGCTAGTACACGGCTCATACACGGCTCAATTCAAGCAACCTTGCTAGGCCTCTCCCTAAGGCATGTGGGATTAGGTTAAATATCTACTAATTGAACCTGTGCACCTATGTACCTACTTAGTAGGGTGGCGGTTGTACAATACGAGACCGTGGCGAGTTCACTAGGGTAGTGGTAGTAGAGAATGCTCCTGATATTTGGGTTGTAGGCTGTTAGTATCGTCGCCAGAAGCGCCTGACCGGAAGATCGGGATGCATACGACATAGGCGTTGGTCGCGTGAAATACAGCTGACTCAGACGTGTGTGCCAAGCAGAACCGATGAGAAACAGTGAAGTTACGCGTAGTAACGGCCGGATATGACGTCCAATAAAAGACAATAGGAATTGATGTGAGAACTTCACCGAATGACGAATCAAAGCCATGTACAGAGTATGTAGTTAACTAGTCCTTCGGGCGCGGCAGTTGATGGGCTCCAGCACCAACCATGACAAGAGACAACTCCAGCTTCCGGATCTTGTCGTCGCAGGCCCGGTTATATGTCTCGTTTTGGGCAAGTGAGAGACGGCTGTGCAACAGAAACCATGAAGCATTCTAGGGATATCCTTCTAGAAATTCTGGTGATTGGGTCGTCAGAATTGTGTATCAGCAGGGCCAAGCCAAGACCGCAGGAACATTCTCTAGGCGTACTTAGACGAAGTAGGTAGCTGGCAAGTCCTTTGTCCGTACTCCATTCCCTCGTTGCCGACATGAGAGAGGTAGTTATCGAGTGCAGGGCCAAGGACTTGGCGGGCGGAGAGGAATACTAAGGCTTGGCCCCCGGCGGAGGGTCTACTGCCTCTGTATAGTGAACACCTTGTCAATTTTACCAAGATATACCAAGACTTGCTTCCGCTACCACAATATCTTCGATATCTTGTAGTTGTGGCTTACATTGTCTGGGGAATGAAGGTGGAAAGCTTACGCAATGGTCAAAGGCATGTAGATGTCATACTAGGTACCTCCCTTCGTTCCGGTAAAAAAGCAATAATTTCATATACATATTTTTGTTTCATAATATGCCTGAAATGTTTTTGTTAAAAAAAGGAGAAGATGAATAAACAAGGAATAGATAATAGCAAGAAGGATGATGTTGCTCCCGAGGTCACACCTATCAGTATGTTACGAACAAAAGTAGGATTAAATCACGGGTGCAAAAGAAGTTGACGGCCATAGATTATTACTACTACGCATTAATGTATTAATGTAAGTTCGGAATGCGGAACTTGCTATTCAAGACGGCTAGCAACTTCTGAAATGATTCGAGCGACCTTGATTAGGTAGTTGCATATTGTGTGTAGTACTTTGGTACGTAATAAGGCAATGATCAGTGAGTTTGATGAAGAATAATGCGAAAGAAGCGAAGGTGCGAAAATGCAAAGGAACAATCCAGCGGCGCGAAAACAGACGGTTGCTAAGAAAGTGGGCGCAGTCGAGTCTCGGCGCAGGAGGAACCGGCGGCCAAGGTTTTTTCCAAGCAACCGTAAGCATTAAACGGGTAGAAATGTCGAGACAATCAGCAAATGCCAAGAGACGCCAAGCTCTTGGCGGGATCTTGGCACGGAAGTCTCTACTGAGGAGGGGTGACTCAAGTTTGGCAGTCACCCTTGAGCAAAGATGGAGTCACTCTCGGCGGAGGGTACTTGACTCGTTTGCCCCCATTTCGTCCCGACCAATCATGAAAAACCAACCGCAACACCCAAGACCCATTGCCAAGACTTTCCGCCTCGATATCGCCAAGGTCAAACGTCCATAATAAGGAGCAAGCACGACACTCGATTTACATAAACTGGTCATTCCTCTCTTCGAACAGATACATACTTTCTTCTCCTTTGCTCCTTTGGGAATCCAAATCTACTGTATTTTGCTGTTGCTTAAGTTCGAAAAAGCACAGTTTTTATGCTCGACTATTGCTCGAATATTCCAAAAGCGAATCATTTCCCGTTTAGGACCCTGTTTACTTCCTTTAGTCACATGCTGCTGAGCTTGGATCGTCCGGTTACCTAGGTGTCATCCATTGCCGAGAAGAAGGAAAAAAAGGAATAAAACTTAAGTTATTTAACCGAAGAATTTCCTCCCGGATAAACTTCTTCCTCTTCCCAGATACTCCACCCCACACGTGACTGACTCGGATTAATTCCACCTATTCTTCCGCACCAATTAATTTCCCTCCGCACAATCACGTGCCAAATCACGTGCAAATTCCCCCCTTTTCCATTTCCATACTTGTACATACTCGTATTTCGAGCTTGCAGCTATGTCTGCAGCACCGGAGAACGGCTCGATCCAGTCGGGCAATGAGAGCTCCACCTCCAATGGCACCACGCCGGCGCCTTCAACCGCAACAACTGCCACGTCGCAGTCCAGTGCCCCGGCTTCAGACGATTCTCTTCAGTGCCGATGGACTGGCTGCGCCGACAAGTTCAATTCGGCAGAGACTCTATATGTATGTTGCTATCGTATTCTTTCGCACCATCGTGACTGTCAATATTCTGTAAATATTTCCCGGAACTGACGCTCGTCCCTAGGAGCATATCTGCGAGAAGCATGTCGGTCGCAAGAGTACCAACAATCTCAACTTAACTTGCCAGTGGAATCAGTGCAAGACCACCACCGTCAAGCGAGATCACATCACTTCGCACATCCGTGTGCATGTCCCTCTGAAGCCGCATAAGTGCGACTTCTGTGGCAAGTCGTTCAAGCGCCCGCAAGACTTGAAGAAGCACGTTAAGGTGTGTAACACGTATTATCTATCTCGCCGTTCATCATGTACTAACTTGCAATAATAGACGCATGCTGATGACTCTGTCTTGGTCCGCTCGCCGGATCAGCATGGAGGTATGAACGGTGCTTACCGTCCTCAGGGGAAAGGTATGTCTCCTCTGCTTGGTTGGAACCGACCGTTTCCTCACCTGGAAGCTAATTCGTCTCATAGCCCCATCTAGTTATTATGATCATAATGGTCAGATTCGGACTAACGGAGCTGCTTTCGGTCAGCCGCCGCATGCCACAGGTCACCAGAATAGCTACTATCACAACCATCCCCAGGCTTCCTTCCAGAGCGCCATGTACTACCAACCAATGGGTGGTCGCAGTGATCACATGGGCTACCAAGCTGCCCCTGCCGAGTATGACAACCGTAAGCGCACTTATGATGTGCTGAACGAGTTCTTTGGTGATGCCAAACGCCGTCAACTCGACGCCAACTCGTACACTCAGGTCGGACAGAGACTTTTGCCCTTGCACGGAGTTCTTCCAATCCACTCAGGCTCTCTTGGCGCCGAGTATCTACCAGCCCCAAGTGTTATGGCTGTTGATGGTCCTGGTCACGGCGCTTACCAGCAGCACTACTCCCTGCCGCCTATGCCGAATCTCCGCACCAAGACCGATCTAGTTCAGCTGGACCAGATCCTAGAGCAGATGCAGAGCACCGTCTATGAAAACTCTAACACCGCGGCCGCCGCTGGAGTCCACCAACCGGGCTCTCACTACTTACCTCTCAACATCCGCCATAGCCAGAGCCCCCCGCATTCTGGAGCACCTCAATCTGCCATGAATGGTGGTTACTCGGCTGCGCATGTGGCTTCGCCTATGACGGCTGTCTCATCTACACACTCCAATGGCACCCCTGCCGTGACGCCGCCATCGAGTTCGATGTCGTACACTTCGGGCCATTCCCCGAGTGCGTCTTCCTCTGGCCTGTCGCCATCAACACGACACAGTTCCACATCGGCACTTTACCCAACTCTTCCCGCCGTCACTTCAGGCTATCCTGGCCAGTCGGCGACGTCAACCCTGGGCCCAAGCTTCGACACCGACCCTCGCCGCCGATACTCAGGCGGCATGCTCCAGCGCGCCAGCGCCGGTCCCCGACTAGACCGCGAGATGTCGAGCACGCCGCGCCCCTCGGAGTCCGCCATCTCCGCCGTCAGCTCCCCATCCGCCGAATCGGAGGCGAGCACCGAAGCGCGCGAAGACCAGATCTACGAGAACTGGCTGGAGAACATTCGCGTCATCGAGTACCTCAGGGAGTACGTCAACGAGCGAATCAAGCGCAAGGAGTACGACGCCGACAGCCCCGCGTCCTCCAACGACATGGACATCGACTCACCCACACGCCCGCCTTCGCAGCCGGCGTATCCTGCTCTGCCCTTGTAGGAATGGGACTGGGCGGCTTGGCCGAGGCGGGATAGCCCTCGGGTGACGTGTGCGGGTAGGAAATGCAGCAAGCATTCTCGCTTACGACTATTGCAATGTGGGATAAGGTACTGCACAGGATGACATAAGAGTTGGTGACGGGTGGATGTACATACGGGAAGGGAAGGGAAGGGAAGGGAAACGGCGTTTGATGCATGCGGGGTGATGACCAACAAGTTCTCTTCTTTTATGCTTGATTTTTTTTATTCTTCGACAACATCCTGGTTTTCTATCTACTTCGGTTGAAAAAAGATTCATATGGGTTGTCCTTCTTTCCGGTGCTCGGGAGGGGAGAGCTACGGCGGTTTACGGCTGGTAGTTACGTATCAACAGAAACGGTGTCGCTAGTGTGCTGTCGCTTTAACTGCGATAACTCTCGTTGCGATGATGGTGGTGATGGTGTCCAAATACTCCTCACCCCTCTTAGCTAGTCTGCCTCCTTAGGCAGTTAGGTAGTCATGAATTCGTCAATGAAATTACAAGATGCTTTACGGTGTCCATGTTGTGAATAATTGTACCCCCTTCACTCCCTAGTAAACGGACTCCTTACGTTAAATATGAGAACAGGGTGTGTCAACTAACTACCTAGGCATTGCCGATACTTGAGCTACCTACGAGTGGGTACTTACCAGGTATGTTTTGGATTGTAAATATATATTAGACGAACTACTTGCTAAAATCAAGATTTGCCCCCAAAAGGCGTATTCGACAGTGCCAGCGACGCGCCGCCGTCAACTACTAACGTATGTCCATTCACGTAGCTCGAGGCCGGAGAGGCAAGGAACGCCACCGCATCTGCGACTTCACCAGGTGTGACCAGCCTCCCCATAGGCAGATCGCCAATCATGGCTTTTCTCAACTCCGGAGATGCCTCGAGGAATTTGTCCATCATCGGCCCCGATACGTACGCCGGCGCAACGGCGTTGACCCGGATGCCCCTGGCGGCGTTTTCTATGGCTGCCGTTTGCACCATCCCCTTCACTGCGTGCTTCGCCGTGACATAGTTGCCCACTCCTGGGAACGCACCTTCTGAGGCCACCGATGTGAGCATGACGATTGAGCCCCTGGTTGAGGGTCGGTTGTCGGCGGTCTGAAATGGGTTGATGGTGTCCTGCTTGTCCATAACTCGCAGAGCGGCGCGGGTCAATAAGAAGCAGCCAATATTGTGCACGTCGTCGAGACTACGCCACTCGGCAAGTGGCATGTCACGGATGGGTGTGTAATTTTTAGCGCCGAACTGTGTTAATTCTTATGAGTAACTGTGGTGAGTCAAGCATTGTGATGAGTATTAAAAACTGTGAAGAAAACCACCTACACCGGCGGTGTTGACAAGCACGTCTATACGCCCGTGAGTCTTAGCAACTTGAGTTACCAGATCATCGACGCTAGTTTCATCACACACATCGACCGAGTGTGTAGCTACGTCGACGTATCCTGAATTCCCGGGGCGCTTAATGTCTCGGCATAGAGTCGCTGTCTCCTTAGCAGCATCGAGATTCAGGTCGGCGCAGACTACCACATCGGCACCTAGAGAAGTCAGACGCTGAGCCACCGCTCTGCCGATCCCGCTACCTGTTCGCGATCAGTAGCAGACTCTTGTCGAACAATGCACCAGATTAAGGCAACAATGAGGAACGGGGGGTATAATTACCGGCACCTGTCACAAGAACAACACCGTATATCTCCATGTTGGTTGATCGATATATGATCAATGATGGATTATGTGGGGTTTCAAAATCTGTTTCTATAAGGATGCTAACTATTCCCTTTGAAGAATAAGTAACACAATTCCCGGTATTCCCCTGAATCCTTTACATCGGGCCGGCCGGGTTCTGTCCACGAACTTTGTCTTACATTTGCGTCACCTTTCACCTACTCACTCAAATATCTGATCTACTAAAGCTTTTGAAGTGTTAAGTACCTACCTACCTGCATATAAGAGTAGAGAGAAAAATATAGGTGTAAGTTCCTACCGGTTGAGACCAATGAGGATACAGTTTATGATTCAGTGGATCAGACATGGTATACTGGAATACGGCGTAGCCAACAGCAAAATACGGAATTATAATCTACCAGCCAATTAGAATCCCAATTTTTGTGGATGTCAGAGGTAGGACATAAATCAATATGAGTCGTGGTGTAGTTATCTAGGGAGTTGTCAGTTGGGAAAATCTCACAGTAGCCTCCAAGGCCGTCTAGGAACACGCCAGAAACCATCGCTCAATATGAAATATATTACCTAAACATTTAACAAGAATCAATAGATGGCCTGGCAAGAGGAAACCTAGAAAGGTGTTTTCTTGAGCCCAATTGGCGAACTCGAGACCTATATCAAGCTCGTCGGCGATGTCGGATTACCCCTGAAACGTGAACACTGGGCTATCGACTCGACAGTCACCGCTGTTCCCACTGGGTCTTTTGTCTGCCGACTTGGCAACCCGTTTCCGAAACGCCTGAGCTCGCTTGCGTTTCCAGCATCCGAGTATTGCGGTCGAAGTAACCCCTGACGACAAAAATACTATCTACACCGTCCCCGCCGACAGAGCCGAACTCGATGCCGGGTCTTGCGGACCTTCAGCGTCGCTACCCATGCCAACTCGTCCCCTGATGTAACCCCGACTTTCCAGCCGATGCCCTATGCGAAGCTAGTTTATATCCCGCGGTCCGGCGAGCTTCTCTGCCACGCTACGCACTGACACACCGACGCAATCGGTATCCTTCTCCTGCCGGGTGCCCTCCTCGTTCTCGCCTCTGCACCGTTGCCACCCGCGGATCACGCCTCTCTCGCCTGGGGATCTGAGGTCGCGCGCAGATGGCGACGCAGGTGCGAAATATGCCAGAGAGCGAGGGCCGGCCCCCGAGTGATGTCGATATTAGTAGTATCGGTGTTGCGGAGAAGTTTATTAGAAGATCCTATGGTACCCCTGAGGCCGGGTTCGAGGGCAAGGCGGTTTGTGTTGGGGTCAAGATGCTCTTTTGACAGGCTGATACTTTCGTCTAGACCTTTCGTGACTAGTTAAATCTTAACGCCATGTATAACGAAGCGTCCCACTCGGCTGATCAAATGAATCAGTTTGTGAGTACAGTCATCAAGAGTTGACTTCTTGAAGGGTTAGATGTGCAGGATTCCTAGGGACGAAGTTTTATGTTGATATGGTCTTCATAAGTCTTCAGCGGTCACCTGAGTAAAGGTCTGCTATCTTTAGACATCCAAAACGTCCAGTCTTATCACCTCCTATATTGTATACCCATCGTTCATATATAGATTAGTAGGTATCTATGAGTCGTCGCGAGATGGTCCCTCACTGTATGGTGACATTCACGGTCTCTGAATGTCTCTATTTGCAGCAGTAAGCAAGATAGCCTTCAACTTTAGGTAAAACATCGTCTCAAAATCATGTTGATGTCTCATATTCTATGTCAGGTGTAGTAGAAAGTGCCATCTTTCATGGGAAAACACTTTTCAAGACATCTCCATACGCTGTGTAAGACAATCCCATTTTCTCAATGTCATAATCGTTCCAATATCCACCACCAGCTAGAGCGGACTGCATGTTCCAACCTTGAAATTTAGACATCGCTTGAGCAGCGGTGATACCCTGCGACGGCTTCGAATCGTTTGTTACCCACACGAGCGGCACCACCTTGAGGCCGAGCATGCTTTGCCAGCTTGCAGGATTATTCCCTGCTCCACCGTCATAGCACTGCAGATATACCCTATCCAGTAGTAGATTTGGTTCTTCCAGGCCTTGATTAGCCTGTGTCGTGACAGAAACCCAGAAATTGATGTTAGTATATGGCGCAGTAGTATACTTGTATCCCACTTTGCCGAGCATCTGCGCAAATGTCACGGTGCTAGACACGTCGTATAAAGATTCGTCGTCGTTGTTAACAGCATCGAGATCCCACGCCGTTTTGAGTGCCGCGAAATTGCGATATAGCGGTGTCGAGGATCCGGGTCCTGGGCTATTCATGAGATCCTGGACGTGCTGAGAGTTCATCGAGATCTCGACCCGGTTGATGCCTGTATCGTCACCCGTCTTGAACGAGCTGACCTTATCAGCGAGCGCGTCGCCGCCGACATAGCTACCGTTGGAGGCGACAAGGACGTCACTACTTCCAGGCGTGTTTGAGTAGTACATAATGTCACCATTGTCTAGGATACCGACGCCGAAGATGATGAGGCTGTTGAAACCAGATGTCTTCAGGGATGTGGTGTCTGATTTCATTACATCTTTGAATAAATATATGCTCCTGATGTTGGATGTATCTGCATCGAGGGCGGCAGAAACATGTTGCAGAAAGAGCCCCGATATTAGGGCTCTTACTAATGTACAGCACTTCATGTTATTGATGTATATGGTGCTATAACGGCTCGGCGACCATAAGCTATGAGTTTTACGGTTGAGGAATTGATCATGATGGGTGATCGTTTAAATTAGCTTTTTGCATCCTTTAAGTCCAAATGTATAACAGTTTTTACCTAACCCGCCGAGTGGTTCTAGACTATAGAAGACTATGCGGGAAGCTTAGTTCCTTGGTATATGGTGACATCGTCGGTAGAATAGCGCGGTGGAAATCGTTCAATGTCGCATTGCGAGCAAATACGAGGAACTCTTCCAAGTTTAACTGACGGCTAAAGTACCCCTCTCGCAAGAACATGTCGAACACAAGTGTGTATTCAGATAGCAGGTAAAAATACTGATGATTAGGTATCTCTGTTGATTCTTCGGAGAGAAAAACTCTTCTTCTCACT
>MU388493.1:0-20536 GCA_022578535.1 Jackrogersella minutella
GGCTCCGTATTGTTGCTGGAGCAGCTGTAGCATTCGGATGTATATATTGGTCCGGTTCCCTTTTTGGGTTAGTTGAAGAAGTGGATCGTGACATGGATATTGCGGAGTATGTCAATCATTCTTCTCACACGTAACTTTCGTTTCCGTGTAGACTTTTCTACTCTTCATCGGAGACTGAGAAACCAATTTTCATACCCATAACCAGTTTACACGATATACTTACCCCCTTTCTCGAATTTGGGGTTCTAACACAACGACTTAGGTGGGAACTGATTTCTGTGATTCTCCTCAACCCGACGCACCTTGTCAACAAGGCTTCGGTTCTTGCTCTACTATATCCGCACCTTCATGTGGCAGCAGCTCAGCACTTGGTCGGTCGATCGCATATTATCAGGTAGGAAATAATTATGGACGCGAGTGTCAGCGTATCAGTCCATCACAGATAGATATGATCGGCCTCACGCACTTGAACATGGCATTTGCGAGCATAGACCCCACGACTTTTGAAGTCGTTCCTGCGGACTCTCGAGATGTGCCTTACTATACACAGTTCACGGCCCTTAAATCATCCAATCTCCAGACCTGGATTGCAATTGGCGGCTGGGATTTCAACGACCCGGGTCCAACACAGTACACTTTCAGTCGGCTTGCTAGCTCGGCCAGCAACCGTGCTGCTTTCATCACATCACTACAGAACTTCATGTCTAAGTATGGATTCCAGGGCGTCGATATTGACTGGGAGTATCCTGGCGCCCCTGACAGAAGCGGTGACCCAACCGATACAGAGAACTTTGTTACCCTCGTTAAGGAGATGCGTGCGTCTTTCGGCACAAACTACGGCATAAGCGCTACTCTACCAGCAAGTTATTGGTATCTTAAGTGGTTCGATCCCATCGCCATGCAACCATATGTGGATTTCTTTGGTCTCATGACATACGACCTTCATGGCCCTTGGGACAAAGATGTCAAAGATGTCGGGTCGGTCATCATTGGCCAAACTAACATCCCCGAAATATACAATTGGACGCTGCCTCTGTGGTATGACCAGGTTGACCCTTCCAAAATCAACATGGGACTCGCCTATTATGGACGAGGATATACAGTTGAGAACGTGGATTGCATGACGGTGGGCTGTAACTGGATTGGCTCTAGCCGTCCTGGTACCTGTACGACATTTGGTGGTGTTATGTCTCTAGAGGAGATTGAGGCCCTGATCCCTCAGATTGGAGCTGAACCGATCCTGGACTCAACCGCCATGATGAAATATCTTGTCTGGAGCGACCAATGGATCGGGTACGATGACCTTGACACGATCGCAATGAAGAAGGAATGGGCCAATAGCCATTGCTTTGGTGGCACAATGATCTGGAGCATTGATCTCTACTCTGGCTCGGGCTCAGGCAATACTCCAGATGGTAATAGTACTTGCGGTTCAGACCCCGGAGGTGGAGGAGGCCAAGGCGGCGCTTCCGAGAGCGGTTGTGGCGGGCTCGTCTACATCGACCCGTCTATCTGGAAGGAATCCAACCCGGTAATTAATTGTGAGCCCCCTTGTACCTTCATCCTGCCTCCATTACAGCTTTCGACTACGACGACAATTACATTTCCGCCGTATGTGACGTCCCTGGATGTAGCCTGGTCGACATCAACGGGATGGACTCATATCATCCAGACCACAACTCTGACAATCCCGCCCGTCACAACAACTCTGATATCAGTGTGGTCATACACTGTCACGGGATCAGTCTCGGAATCAACTTCAGGTGCTTCGATTAGCTCTACTTTCTACCCGACTAGCAGTATCCTACCGCCGCCGTTTGTTATCATTGATGATCCCAACCCCCTGAGTTTGCCGGGAGTAACGAACTCACCAGTCACCAGAACTATCACGCCACCTCCATACCCCTATTCCTTTACATCCAGCACTTCTGAGCCGACTCATTTCCCGGTTGTGACGTGGAAGCCCGGGCCACCGGGTCCGATTTGCAAATCAGGATGTGGCTCGCCTTGCATTATCTTCTGCCATGCACCTTGTCTGTTAGATTGTGCGGATGGTGGAAACGACTTCATAGACCCGGTTGACCCAGTTCCCCCTCCAAGGCCCACTCCCCAGGAAGAAAGCGATCCGGTCCCTACAGGAACCCCGAATGTTGACCCGCCGGACCCGGAAGGAGATGATCCGGAAGATGAAGATGAAGAGGATGAAGACGACTTTTGCGCGTACGAATTCGACCTCCCAGCGCCTGTTTACGTAGACCCAGACTCGGGTGCTGGCCCCGGTGAGACCATCTCATCCGCGGCTCCGACACCAACACCCCATCCTCCTCCAGACCCCACGCCCCCCAGTCCCAATCCCGCCACAGAAAGTCTGCACTGTTATAACAGCGGTGCTTCGACGGACCGAGGGGACATGATCAATGCCGTCAACCAGTTCTGCGACATTTATAACGGGAACGTACTTGATGCCAGCCAACTGAACGCAATACACACTCTTACCTGGCCCTACTATCATAGTAAACCTACAGGCGGCTCAGAACTTGAGTGCCTCTTCATCGGGCTGTGCCAGGTGGTTATCACACTCAGCGTGACAGTAACGAATGGTTGCCGGTTCACGGTGGACGGACCGAGCCCGAGCGATGATTGCGGACGTATTTTTCGAAAGGCAATTGACAAATGCGATACTTCGAGTACGCAGTACAAGCAGGGCGGTACCATCACTTCGAACTGTGCCATATGGAGGATTGATCCTAACATAGATGTATGATATGAACTGTTGAAAATAGACACAGGCTATTAATATTCAACATAAAGCTATGATAGTTCAATTCCGTGAGATATTTGGGTTATTGGGAGGATAAAACACAACCTCAAAGCCTGCCAGGATTAATTATTGTGACCGGGGTATTTACCATGCAAGTCATCATTCGCCAGTAGCCCATTCAGCTGCCCGTCCAGCGCGACCGTATCGGGTAGCATGTCCTGTGCAGCTGCTCGTGTAATCAAGTGGGCTGTGTCTGTACCTAACCATAGCCACCTCGATTTCTTTTCCGCAGATCCCCATTCTCTATGTATTACTACCATGTTGGGAGCTTGATGAAGTCTGAAATAAAGAACGCCAATATCGACACATACGAGATCTACCTGTAGTGACATAAGAACCGTTCGGCATCACAGCTATGGAAGCGCTTACAGCGTTAGGATTGGCTGCCAATATAGCTCAATTCGTAGGTTATGCGATGAAATTGGTCTCGACGTCAAGGGAGATACACAACTCAATGAAGGGAAGCACGAGCAAAGTTGCGATGCTCGATGAAGTGTACGGAAAACTTCAAGATTTGAATTCTAGGCTTGGGTCATGTCAAGAAGGAAATGGTTTTGCTCAAAAACAACTAGCAGGGGCGGGTGTCACGGAATTCATCCAACATATCGACGCCATTAACGACTTGTCTCGGGTTTGTAAAGTGGATTGCGACAAGCTCCTAGGTGTCACGGCCAAATTAAAAGGCAAAGAAGGCCGCCCGAGCCCATGGACGTCGTTCAAAGCTGCCATAAAGACCATGTGGAAAGGCGATGAGATCGCTGAGTTGGAGCAAAGGCTACATTATACTCAGTCAACTTTAACGCTTCATATATGTGCGCTGATAAGGTATAGTAGTCCCACCATGTTCCCTAGAACCTTACTTACTGGTATTAAATAGTTTCTATCAAGAAAGTTACCGGTATCACATCGAGATGCTGCGTTTAGAGAGCAATGAGTTGAATGTACAACAATCCAAGAAGCTCGACGCGATCGAACGCGCTCTTGAGGATTTGAGTAGGCCCAGCCAATTTTCGCCAACAGACATCTCTGCCTTAGAAAAACAGATGTCCGACCTGACGATGGGAGGAGACGAGGTACTGGATGTCAACATGATCATTAAGAGTCTAAGCTTCGATAGCCGACTCGCCCGGTATGGTTCCATCGAGGTTGCTCATGAGAATACCTTTCGTTGGGTGTTTGAAGACAGACAGCATCCAAATAGCGGATCAACAGCAGGGAATCTCTTCAAATGGCTCAAAGATGGCGATGGTATCTTCTGGGTTTCGGGAAAACCGGGATCGGGAAAATCTACCTTAATGAAGTTCATCGTTGATCATCCAACAACCTCATACGCATTGAATGCTTGGGCCAGCCCGCAGCCCGTTGTTGTTGCCAGTCATTTCTTCTGGAGTGCTGGTACCGCGATGCAGAAATCGAGACAGGGGCTCCTACAAACCCTTCTTTCTAGTATATTTCGACAAGAGCCAGGTTTAATCGAGGATTCATGTTCTCACCGACGGTCGGAGAAAAGTAAAAGGGTTAACACGAAGGAACCATGGGATACAGTGGAGCTCGCGCGAGTCATAGAGAGGGTTGTCCAGGGTGGAAAAATCTCTACTAAATTTTGCTTCTTTATCGACGGCCTCGACGAATTTGAAGGCGACCACATTGAATTTTGCCAGGCGCTGAAGGAGCTTTCGACTTCACCGTATGTGAAGCTCTGCGTGTCGAGTCGGCCTTGGAACGTCTTCGAGGATTCGTTTGGCCGGAATATCTCATCCAAACTTTACATCCACGAATTGACGCGGAACGATATCCGCACTTATGTACAGGATTCCCTAGAAGCGCATCCGAGATGGGCTAGCCTCGGTATAGAAGAGGACAACGCGAAATTTCTAATTAACGAAATCACGCAGAGGGCGGCTGGCGTATTTATCTGGGTCTATCTAGTTACCAAACAGCTGCGGTCTGGGTTGACGGAGCACGACAGCTTTTCGGATCTACAAGAACGACTAGAAACTATCCCGGACGACCTAGAAGCATTCTTCAAGCAAATATTAGAATCAGTCGACCCTTTCTATCACAGAAAGATGGCAAGCATGTTGCAAATCGCCCTAACAGCGAGGGAGCCAGCGTTGGCCGCTATCTATAACTTCCACGACATGGAATATGGAGATGTGAATTATGCTCTCAAACTTCCAGTCAAGGCTCAAAGTGAAGAGCAGATAGCCTCCAACCTCGAAACCACCCGTCGGCGTCTCAACGCGAGGTGTCGAGGTTTCTTGGAAATCAATGCTGAAAGTAACTGCGTTGAATTCCTTCATCGTACCGTGATGGACTACCTAAGAACCGACGAAATGGTTGGATTCTTGGAAAGAAGGACTGGAACTGGATTCAACGCAAATCTGTCGCTCTTGAAAGCCTTTGTTGCTTATATAAAGAGCACTAAGTTCCCCGATTCGGTCTATTGCGACGGATTTGCCGAATACAGTTCTTCCAAACTCACAATATACTTGAAAGAAGCGCTTGCCTATGCACGAGAACTTCAGAAAAGTACTAATGCTCATCAGCTGCTTGAAGAGTTAGACCGTTGCATGCCGGAAATGCACAAGAATGGTCAGGTCATATTGAAATTTGAAGGCGGTCCGCGAGGCCCCGGCGCCTTGCTCGTGCGCGAACTCACAATAGAAGCTTCGCTGGTTGGATATCTCGACTATATCCTTCATAAGACTCCAGATTATTTCTCCGAGTTTAGCCAGCCAATAATAGGAGAAATCATCGAGCTTTTCCCTCAATATATCAAGGGACGAGATTATCACGACCCGATAGACATGTTCGGATATCTACTGGAACACGGCCACGATCCTAATAGCTCCTACACCGAATACTACACCGACGAAAAGTCTACTGCTTGGTCACTCTTCCTCTATATAGCATTCGACCAAAGATTTAAGCTATTTGGACGGTTCGTCGAAAGTGACCTATTCTCGTTGATGCTCAGACATGGTGCGGATCCACATGCTGGAGCTATGAAAGAAGTGAAGGAAGTTGAAGCTTGGATCTCGTTTGCCCGTCATTCACTTGATTCTTCTCTGACGACAGAAACCAAGCAACTATCACTTGAAGTCCTAGACGATTTCATAGCAGCCTGTGCTGTTATGCAGAAACCCCCAACAACAGAAGCAAGGCTAGACTCACCACAAACGCCCGGCGACAAGCATTTATATGAACTTCTCGATGCTTTATCTAAAGAGCCTAACTCGGCTAACAATTGGTTCTTCGCTGGAGTCACGGAAAAAGTCTTACACTTGGCTAAAATCAACAAATATAGTGTTGATCACTATGGATAGACGATAATCATTGGGAAAACATTCATGGATATCCCGTTTTTTAGAAGGGCTTCTTAAATATCACTGATTAATGACAATCACTTCTATCTCTATATCCATATAATGTCTTTCAGGTACAATGTTCGGCGGGGTAGCAATAGGCACGTTTCTACAGTAAGAAGTCAATGTTCCATTACTGACATTGTTGCCCATTTGAATACTACCATCACGAGATGCTATCATTCGGCGACGAGGGACCACTAATTATAATGGTAAATGTAGAAGACTAAGAAGGGAACATATTAATAAACGCCATCAATAACCTACGAGGCTAACATAGTCTTGTGAATCCCACCTTTCCAGTACATATAGACGTCATATCCAGCCATTATGAAGTTACTGGCCGAGGATGTGGTTACCTCATGAGGGGAAGCTTCTAATAGCGAAAGATGATAGGCGGTGGGGATATACATATATGCCTTGGTAGACGGATTACCCCAAAATCCATCAATTTATATTTCCCCGCCGCCAGAATCATGGTTCAATTCGTTGTGACAAATTTGGTATTTCTGTAGACAGCTTCATTATCCCCATCAGTCCCAACTGCAATAGTGTTATAACCCAACATGGAGCTTCCATTAAGAAAAGACTTGCGGCCCAAAGCTGACGAACCCGAAGACTCGGCATGGATATGGGGGAGTGACGATGAGGTTCGATAATTCTTCATTTAGATTCATAGTCGATTTGTCACCATTGACTGACAATGTCTGAAGTTGGGTAGGCTAAACCTACAGACGCCGGAGAGGGTGAAGAAAGCATTGGAAACGGTTACTCTAGGAGAAACAATTCCTCTCGGGTTAGTACAACCTTCCACCCAGGTACCTGTTTAACACGCTCTGGGCAACGGCCGATCCACGACCAGCCAAATCCTTTCACTGACTGATATCTTAGTCTTCCATTCGACCAGCCAGTGCCTCCATGCTATGGGCGAGCTCCCTTCAAGCATGAGATAGTTCCCAAGGGAAGCAGTTATGCATTTGATGATTCTTACGAGTTAAACCCTCAGAGCACTTCTCAGTGGGATGGGTTTCGTCATGTGAGCTCGAATTATGTTTAAAAGTCTGGCTTGGCCAATGATTAACCAAGTATAGTTTGCTCATGTCCCGTCGGGGTACTTCTATAATAAAGTGAGTTGAAGATCTACCACAGGAAAGAAAACAAACGTAGCTGATTGACTCGTGCCCTATAGACAACTCCAGAAGATATATCCGGCACCAATGCCTCAACTAAATGCGGTATACAGGCGTGGGCTACTCGGGGAATCGCTGGTAGGGGTCTTCTCCTAGACTATGCACGCTACGCCGAAGCCAACAACATCAAGCCGGAGTTCTATGATAACTTCCCGATCAGCTACAGCGATCTTGCAAACGTAGCACGGATGCAAGGAATCGACCTGAGGCCAGCGGCACAAGGCGGCGATGTCCAGGTTGGCGATATACTACTAGTCAGGTCCGGCTTCTTGAAGCACTCCAATTCGCTCACATACGAGGAGAAGGCGGCCCGGCACCTTCGGCCACATAAGTTTGGCCCTAACGACGGGCAGCGCTTCATTGGCGTGGAACAGAGCGAGGAGATGCTTGACTTCTTGCACGATTCTTACTTTTCGGCCGTAGCGGGGGACCAGCCCGGGTTTGAATCGTGGCCATCTCATACAGGTACGCTTCAAATTTCTCTCCGGTGAGCTGAACAGAATGAGAGTAATGCTCATGTATCGTGTTGTATAACAGATTACTACCTTCACGAGAAGCTATTGGCATTGTGGGGCTGCCCGCTCGGGGAGCTATGGGATCTTGAGAAACTCGCGGAGAAGTGTGCCGAGAGGAAACAATGGACGTTCTTCCTTGCGAGTGCTCCAAACCATGTGAAAGGTATGAAGACTGGTGCTTTGACTAGTTCAAGTCGCATGACTAACAGAGATCTATAGGAGGCGTAGCAAGTACTGCAAATGCTCTAGCGATCGTATGAAGCGACGAATCCATGGGGTGTATATTAATCCGGGCGTTTCCTAATGTATTCTTTGAGCCAGTTTTCGTCTCCACGGAAGTAGGCAAATTAACATAATGAACATGCCTACTATGTTCCAGCTCTCAAGATTTGCGGATAAAAAAAGAAACAATAAAAACTTCAAGGGATAAGGATATCTGGGTTGGCGCTTTGGCGCTTGAGACGATGATGATAATGATATTCTTTTGTTTCTCTCTTGAAATTTTAAATGACATCAACTCATGATAAAGTATGAATATTTCTGAAGTTAAGGAGGTAAAAATGTAAAGATGCAAAATGAAATGATGGAGATGATAGTTCTTATCTTCATGTGACTTGATCTTATCGAGCTGACCAAGCTTTGCGCTCGGGCCAATCAATTGAAGGTTGCAAGGCAGGCGTGAGCTTTCGTTGCCTCGCATCGACGCTTCAGCGTTTATTGATCTGAGTTTCCTTCCTTAATATTTAGATACTTCCTTACTTCGAACTCTTCTTATCCGCCAACAAAACATTTACACCAATTACTACATTGAACATTTAAAACAGAGCACCACAAAGAACCTCAATCAACGATATTCCGTTTCGGAAATACTGCACTGCGACTTTACCTATTTACATTTAATACTGTCGCAAAAGTCTAGAAATCATGTCCGACGGAGCTCTGAAGCCCGAGAAGGACTTCAGCAAAGAAGCTGACGTACAAATCAGTGAAGCAGAGAAGCTTGCTAAGGTATATCCATCTCTACCATGAACTCTGAAATAGTCATAACTAA
Organism: Jackrogersella minutella; assembly: GCA_022578535.1. Lineage (NCBI taxonomy): Eukaryota > Fungi > Ascomycota > Sordariomycetes > Xylariales > Hypoxylaceae > Jackrogersella > Jackrogersella minutella. Next base: position 8,946 of record MU388493.1, read on the forward strand.
CGAACCAATAATAGAATGATATCCAAGCGGCTATTGAAAAGCTGACTACATTCGAGAAGCAAACCCGACAGGTTAGCTATTCCGTCAAGCTCTCGTAGCCCTCCAACATCCAACTGACCATAATCTTTTATAGGCCTCCGACCTTGCATCCACATCCCGAACCCTAATCGCCATATGTACGATCTGTAAAGATGCCGGAAACTGGAGTTTACTCAATGACCAGGTCTTGGTTCTCTCCAAGAAGCATGGCCAGCTCAAGCAAGCTATCACCAAGATGGTCCAGACCGTCATGACCTTTCTCGATGCTACTCCGAACCTGGATGTCAAGCTTACCGTCATCGAGACCCTGCGCACCGTAACCGAGGGCAAGATATTCGTCGAGGTCGAGCGAGCTCGCGTGACCAGGATCCTCTCCGACATCAAGAAGCAACAGGGTGATCTCAAGTCGGCAATGGACATCCTCTGCGAATTGCAAGTGGAAACTTTCGGGTCAATGGAGAGGCGTGAGAAGACCGAGTTTATACTTGCCCAGGTCGCTCTGTGTATCGAAAACGGCGACTGGACACAGGCCGGCATTCTAAGCCGCAAGATCAGCACCCGATATCTGTCGCGGAAGCCCAAGAAGACGCCAGAGCAGCTGGAGAAGGAGAAAAAGGTTCGGGAAGAGAAGCTGAAGCGCGGAGAAGAGGTGCCCCCAGAGAAAGAAGATGACACCACCGACCTCAAACTGGCCTACTACGAGCAGCAGATCACTCTAGCGAAGCACGACGACAAATATCTCGATGCTTGCAAACATTATAGGCAAGTTCTAGACACCGAGGCTGTCGAGGACGACCCATCAAAATTGCAACCTGTGCGTTTGCTATCCTGTTTTCCTACTGTATTTGACAAACATTTGCTAACGTTGGCTAGGTCCTGCAACGCATCATCTACTTCGTCATACTTGCTCCTCACGACAATGAGCAGCATGACCTCCTCCAACGCGTCTACCGCGACTCCCGGAATTCACAGATCCCCGTTGACGCTTCGTTGCTTAAGTTGTTCACGGTACACGAGCTTATGCGATGGCCGGAGGTCGCAAAGCAGTACGGCCCTCACCTTTGCGGGACGGACATTTTCGATGAGCGCTCGAACCAGTCTGGCGATGACAAAGCCCATCAGCGATGGCAGGACCTGCGCAAGCGTGTCATCGAGCACAACGTTCGAGTCGTCGCGAAGTACTATACTCGCATTGGGATGAAGCGCCTAACTCAGCTGCTTGACCTGACAGAGGATGAAACTGAGAAGTATATTAGTGAGCTGGTATGCTCCAAGACGGTCTTTGCCCGTATCGACCGACCAGCGAGCATAGTTAGCTTTGCCAAGCCCAGGGACGTCGATGACATCCTTAACGAGTGGAGCCACAACATGAAGAGCCTGCTCGGTCTACTGGAGCGCGTAGATCATCTCATCACCAAGGAAGAGATGATGGCCAGAATCCAGCCGGGTGCCAAGGAAGGCAAGGAGAAGAAGGGAAAGAAGAAGGCGTGAGGGTGATGATGCTTACGAGGACTCGGTTTAAGGAGGTAATTCTTTCGGAGCTGGAAACGGCTTGGGGTTTTGAGAGGCACAGCACAGCACAGGTTTGCATCGAAAAGCATGCGAATGTACATTACCTAGATTAGGAGGCACATAATGCCCGTGTAGAACTGGTTTGCCTTCTATATCTGATTCTTCTATGATTGTGAGAGATGTCATGAAACGTCCACCGTGTCTAGCTCTAGTTCTACTTCTAATCCCCGTACACCTCTTTCTAATTCTTGATATCGGCAATACCCCTCACAAAGACTGCTTCGCGGCATCCTTATTCTCATACTGCTGCCTCAACCACCCCACCAAGGCCATAACCCAGTCCTTGGCCACAGGCACGTAGTGGCCCCCCGGATGCACGACCACGCTCGGGTCCCGACACCGGTCCACCAACCCCTGGCTCCGGCTCTCCTCCACGACGGTGTCGAGGCTGCCGAGGAAATGCAGCGTCGGCGTGCTGATGTGCGGCTCGTACAGCCACTGCAGCGACTGCGGCGGGGCGTAGAACCCCGAGTACACCACGCAGAAGTCCAGCGCGCGGTCGCGGTTCGCGGCGCGCAGGGCCGCCACCCAGCTGTTGTTGTCCGCGGCGGGCGGGTCGCGGCGCGGGTGCTCCAGCGCAGCCGCCACCAGCGCCGCCACCGCGCCCCCCTGGCTGAACCCGCACACCCCGTCCACGCCCCCCGCCTCCGCCACCGCCGCCGCGATGCTCTGCATGCCCTCCTCGAACCCGCGGTACGCCCCCGTGGCCTCGTCCTTGCGGAACCACGCCCAGCTGTCGCTCGCGTCGTCGTCGTCGTCGTCCGCCCCGCCCTCCTCGGATGGCACGTACCCCGGCACGTCGGAGGGGCGGAGCCGCAGCGGCGCCGTGGGGAAGAGCAGCACGGGGTGGAGGTTGAAGGGCGCCGGGGAGAGCGCTTTGATGAGCAGTTTGGATAGAGCTTTGGTCTTGGAGCTGAAGACGGGCCCGGACTGCGTGTACCCGTGCAGCATGAGGATCTTGAGCGGTGTTTTCCCTTTGGGGATCGCGGCGGCCGGCTTGGGTGCGGCGGCGGGGGTGGCCGAGACGGACATGGTGAGGGTCCGGAGGGGCGTTGCGATAACGGGGGTTATGGGGATGCGTGGGATGGCGGAAATGAGGGATTTCATTAAGAGTTTAGATTCTACAAATCGCGCTTTTGTTTATTGCGCGCTTTGTGTAGTAACGAGAGAATGGGTTGGCTGAGATGAGAGTGGATGGGTGAGTGAGTGAGTGTATCGTAAGTTGGGAATTTTTAAGCAGGCGGCTTAGAATTGAACCGATGTTCGGCTAGATCTAGACAGTGTGCTGCGACTTGGGATATATCACACCAGGGGCGAAACTCGAACCACTTAATAGTCACGCATCAAATAGAAAACGACCTTATTATATGATTGGCCAAATATTGGATTGGTTTAATATTGATTAATAGCTATGGATGTCATGAGTATCTATCTAGGTGGGTAATTATACCAAAGATTCAAAACTATGTGTACCTACCTCCTGAGTACCTCAGTAGACTAAGACCTAGGCATTGAATGACTTTGAGGAATAGATAATGTAGTGCGGATATGCTTTTGGAAAGCTAGACTATTAGCTTCTTCGTAGCAGAACGGTGATAATGTAATATTGCAGATAGGGGATGTTTTAATGCTTTGGAGCGCTAGGGCTCGAGCGTCTTCCTACGAATGGAAAGGCCATCGACTTCAAATAGGGGTAGAATCATCGCCGAGTTAGACAAGTATCCGGATATCAGATCGTACTTGCATTCGAAGACGAAGTTGATACCATATCCTCACCTAGGAAGTTCGCGGAACAATACATATATGTCTTGGGAATAGTAATGAAGTTGCACATCACATGTATCACGAGCTGACGTCGGTTCACAGAACAAATAGATAGGTATTGGATGTTCCATACAGCTCTCGATTCGACGCGAGCTCGTAATCTATGATACAGTCCTGTCCTGGTCGTCCAGCGGAATGATTTGACCGTCTGTGCTGCTTTTCAATGAGGATAGTCGTCCGCTTATTCTGAGTTCATCATATTTGCTTTAGTGACCCCCTTTCTTCGCATTCGGGTTGCGCGGGTCGTCTTTCCACTCGTCGGCTATTAAGAACCTGTCAATTATTTCTTCTTCCTTGACTAGAGGAATACGACGAGATACGTACACTTCATCATGGCGTTCTGGAGGGAGTTGACACCGTAGAGTACGATCAGGCCTGCATGCGTGTTAGATAAACTAGGTATTTGCGAATGCGAATTCTTGTATAATTATCGATTATCATACCGGCGGCGAAGAAGGGACCTAGAGGCTCGACTATTGATTATATTAGCGACTGTCGCGAATGATTTATTCGGATTACGGGGGAATCAATTGACATACGGATTGGCGTGGGGAATTTCTTGATAGGTGTGGCACCGAGCCAAAGCCATTTCCAATTAGCCATTTTGAATGTTCTGTTTGGAGGGATTAAGCAGCGTATATGGTGTTGATATTTATTACGGATTGACGGAGGTGGAGGTGGAGGTGGAAAGTTGAAGTATCAAAAGTAAAACGAGTGGTTTTCTATGGATAAAGCTTTTGATGCCGCTAACCCGGGATTTAATGATTGGGCCTTGTCCCTTTTACTGAATTCGGAGTTAACAATTGCTGACCTAATATTTGATATTTATACAGGTACCAAAGTATCTTGGAGAAAGGTGTCAGGTGGGCCTCGGTTGGGACCCATCATCGGAGTACGGGTTAATAATTTTGCAACGAAGCTACCTTGGCAGTACTTAGATACCTACCTCACTCGTCCACGGTCCGCTAGCTCAGCTCGTGACATCATTATATTACGGGGACCTTACCTTGTAGCTCCAGCGTCCAGACCTCTAAGAAGTGGAAGGTATCCACATTGACCTGGGCATCAAAAAGCTGGGGAAATGGCGCTGGTACAAAACCTTACCACCATAACGCAACCATCAAATACATGAATACTTCCCGTGAATGCGGGGGAATAGAAAGTAACTGTAACTTGAACCAATTAATCGTAAACGCTCCCCTCCATCACCAACGAACGATTGCTTCTCTCACACACTTTCTCTCTTTATTTCGTACCGTTTTACCGTTGTGCTCTCGCCTTCTCGCCTTCTCGCCTTCCCAATCCTACTCATCAGACTGCTTCGCGGATCGTCCATATTACTGCCTATCGCCTAAAAGGATTGGAAAGACTTCCCCGCGAAAAGAATACATCAATAAACCTCATAAATCTGCAGCTATCCTTGTACATACATACATCCATCCCATAGCAACAACCAGAACCAGAACAGCATCACATCACATCCCAATCCCATCCCATCCATATCATCAACCAGTCACTAGCCAGTTTGGCTGCTACCTTGACCTACCACCACCCAATCCCCATCCGAGTATTCCTCAGCACAGGTCACTGAACTCTGAACTCTTCACCGTCCCCATATCGGTTTGCGTCAAATTCGACGCTGCCACCTAGCTACAGTATCCTCTCTGATCTACCATATACCACCTGTCATTTACCATCTACAATCTCTTCCTTACTCTCTTCCCAATTCTCTTCCACCAGAACATCCTTCCTTTGTTCCCTTTTCTCACCTCACACAAACCAAAATAAAATAAGATAAGACAAAAAAACAAGAACAACCACAAACACACCCATCATGTTGACCCGACGTATCACTCGAGCGGCGGTGGTAGCTCCTCGCTCGCTTAGAGCTTTCAGCTCCACCGCTGCTAACCAGCGCACCCCCATCCTAGCCGACATCACACCCGCAGGTGTCGACTCTTTCAATTCAAGGCAGAAGGACTTCCGCGAGCAGTTGGTGAAGGCACAGCAGGAGCGAGAAGCAAGTAGGTTCACTACAACCCCCTCATCTTCTAACAATTCTTCGTCCGGTGCCCGCGATACCTCCCAGGGCTTGGGCTCATTAAGCACTCACGCAGGACAACGAGCGGAGGCATCAACCAAGGAACCCGATCGACCCGATGGTCTTCTCTCCAGGGTCATCTACGGAACTAAGGAGGGGCGCGAGTTGGATGCTCAACTGGAAGCGAGCTTCTCCGCAGTCTTGGCTCGCGGCAAGTATGTCCATTCCATCGTGTTCCACGAGGTGAAGCCCGACAAGGTGGACGAATATGTCCAGTTAGTCGGCAACTGGTATCCACGCATGGCATCCTTGCAGGAGAATAAGGTTCACCTCGTAGGAAGCTGGCGAACTGAGGTGGGCGATTGTGATACATTCGGTAAGTGACTTAGTAGTAGTAGTGCTATTGAGCCTTGACAACATGCTAATAGAATAATAAAAAGTCCACATCTGGGAGTACCAACGCTACCAAGGTTACCATCAATCTCTAAACTCCATCTCCCGACAACCCGGCTTCGCCGAGTTTGACAAGAAGCTTAAGACGCTCGTCAATTCGAAGAACACGTCGATCATGCAAGAGTTCTCGTTCTGGCCTACAACCTCACCACGACAACTAGGCGGCCTATTCGAGCTACGTTCCTACACTCTACACCCCGGTAATCTCCTAGAGTGGGAGACCCACTGGCGACGAGGACTTAAGGCACGAAGGGAAGTCATGGAGGGCGTAGGTGCTTGGTTCGTGCAGATTGGCGACCTTAACACCGTCCACCATCTCTGGCAATTCGCCAACTTGGAGGAACGAAAGGTACGACGAGAGGAGAGTTGGAAGCAGGAGGGCTGGGCTGAGACGGTGCACAAGACCGTCCCCCTCATCCAGACCATGAAGTCGAGGATCCTTATCCCGATGCCATGGTCCCCTGTTGCTTGAAGATCTATCGAGGACTGAAAAGCTCTACGTGCTGTCGCGTGGTTTTTATCCAAAGCATTCAATACGGAGAATCGGAGTTCGGAAGGTAGTTTATTGCTATTATGCCTTTGCTGCAAGGTTGACTGGAGGGAACTCGTGAAGGTATTGTACTTTTTACTGCTGCTGAGTTCGAGGGGTAGTCGAACGAGCTAAGGGTTTAAAATCACATCCGGAGGTCGGAGGACTACGGTCAGATATGGTTGATACCAATACGAAGCAATTCGCCATTTATGGCACCAATTTCCTGAACTCGTCGTGATCTGCATTTTGTAGTACGTACATCAAACAAGGACTCAAATATTTCCATCCCGCGTAAACTCCAAACTCCACCGTCCTGATGCAATCCATCATATTGAAGGCTATCCCAATCCCTTAGATTCAATCCTCCATCTCCTCCCCCATAACAGCAGCCAAATTCCTCCTCGCCAACCCCAGGGTGTTCCCGAGCGCGCTCAGCTTCGCGGACAGCGAAAGCAAACTCGGATCCGCGCTCTCGACACGCACCTTCTCGCGCACGTACACCTCCACCCCCTTCTTGCCGTCCTCCGCACTCGAGCCCTCGAAACGCGTCTCGCCGTCGCACCGGTACGTGAACACGCGGTCGGCCTCGTCGTGCTCCAGGCGCCGCGTCGTGCCGATGGCGAGGGCCAGCTTCGTGCCGAAGTTGACGGGCGCGTCGGCGGGCTCGAGGGCTCGGAGGTACAGCACTAGGGACGCGTCCTGGATCGTGACGTACAGCGACAGGTTGCGGCTCAGCGGCGGCGCGAAGTGCGACAGCGACACCGACGACGTCGTCCACGCCGTGTCGAGCGGGATCTGGGGACTGTTCGCCGGCGCGTGGCTGGTGAAGCTGCGCGCGGAGCTCGAGGTCGTGGGGCGCGCCGCGTTGAGGGACGGGCGCGGGGACGGCGCGCGCGGCGGGCCCTTCACTACCGCCGCGGCTTCGGATATGTGCCGCGACAGCAGCCGCAGCTGCGAGGCTAGGTACGGCGCCGACGGCGCCGCGCGCTCCTCCAGCGAGAGACACAGCCCCACGGCCCCGGCGAGCAGGGCGTCCAGGCGCGCGAGCGCGGCCACGCGCACCGGCCGCGACGGGTCGAGGCTCAGCGTCTGCGGCGGCAGCGTCCGCAGCTTCAGGTGCACGAGCCCGCGCACCAGGTGCGCGCCCACCCGCGTCGCGTGCCCCTTCACCGTCTCGTTGCGCGGCGTCGTGAGCACGAGCGTGCTGCCCGCGGCGTCGGCCGGCGAGAGCAGCGCGCAGCAGTCCTCGAGGCCGCGCTGCAGCTGCGCTAGGGTCGAGCGGACGGAGGTTAGGAGCCAGGTTAGCTCGCGGGCCTGGTGGTCGTCGTGTGAGTCAGAGTCGTGGGCCGGGGGGACGAGGACGAAGTTGTCTTCGACGAGGAGCATTGTGTTCGTTCGTGCAGGTGATAATCTTTAAGGGGGTTCGGTTGAAAGGGATATGGGGAATCATACCTGAGTGGCATCTTCCTGGATTTTAAGCTCGTCGGGCGAGATGGGAGGCCAGATCTCAACAGACATTTTGGGCGTTTGGCTGGCGTAGGCAGCCGCATTTCAAGGGGCCATTTGATGGTATCGTGAGGTGGTCTAAGAAGTGTTGAAGTTGTAGCCTGTTAATGGTTCTAAAGTTACGGGTCCGTATTGAATATGGGTACTTACATCAATATATATAAGTGGGGAGCTTGAATGAACTTGGTGATGATGTAGGCGTTTTGATTGGTCCGATCTGGTAGGCGGAAGACGACCGGGGGAGCTAACGATAGGTAACGATGTGGGTCTTTCTTATCTTTTCTACCAGGGCCCCACGTCATTTTTATTATTTTATTCACTCTCTCTTCGTCTTGACACCGTGATACTTACAACTTTATTAGTTACTCTTCTAGTGACTCACACGACGGCTACGGATGTGAACACGGTGTTCCTAATTGGAGACGAAGCCGGCGGAAGTCACTAGCGATCAATAGTAGTCACGTCTCAAACTTTACTACTGTGATAGCTATGGCTGCCGAAAAGGGGACGGAAGCCCCTTTACAGATGCCTGCAGATACCACCAAGCCAGCGAAGCTCCCGGCTATACCAAAGGGTTAGATCTAAAGCCCCTACACGACGATTCTACTGGATCGTAATAGCCACTAACAATCATATAGGAGCGACTGTCCGAAGACGTCCCATCCCAACACGCACCCCCTCCACCCACGGGGCCAGGCGCATCTACATCACCGCCAAAACGCCCTTCCGATCCGTGACCTCGCGCGTGCGCAAGCAGCTCGACAAGAACCTCCGCGAAGCATCATCCTCGAGCAACGCCTTCACGAACAAGCTTGCCGCCAACAAGTCCGCATCGCTGGACGAGCGGATCCGCGCCATCCAGCGGCACGGCAACGGCGGCGAGCTCGAGAACGCCGGCGAGGTCGTCGTCTTGGGCACGGGGCGCGCCATCCAGAAGGTCGTCGAGGTCGCGCTGTTCTTCCAGAAACAGAACGACTGCGTCGTGCAGCTGAAGACGCGGAGCGTGGGCGCCGTGGACGATGTCATCCAGGAGGGGGAGGAGGAGTGGGGTGGCGAGGGCGAGGAGAGGGTTAGGATGATGAGTTCTTTGGAGACGTCGATTAAGTTGAAGTGATGCGCGAATTGGCCGGGCACAAAAATTCGTGGCTGTTGGTTTATCTCGTATTTGCGACGCCGGCACGATGACTACAGGTGCCACTAGCGCTGCGTCGGTCGCTCTTCTCACCTCAGTCTACCTTATCTGGGGTGAACATATTAGTCGGCTGTCAACTCCCACGAAAATACTAAATAGGCACATTCTCTCGGAGTATGGGCGAGCCTAGTTGCTCGACACATTTGTCGCCTATAATTTTCGCGTACCCTTCTTCCAGCCGGTTCACGGCATAATAGCCGTAATGGACGAAACTGAAAGATCATCCAGGATGCCCTCGCTCGGTCAATGAAATATAGTACCGGAGTGACTAGATAATCGAAACGCGCGAAAAAGATGCCTCAAACATCAAGTCGATTAGTGTTTTTGAAAACACGCGAGCTTCCCTCTTCGTGGCACGGTCTAAATGGTCGAGTTAGATATGAATAGAGACGACGCCAATACAACTCGATTTCCTACCAAGGAAAGGAACAAACTCAATTATCTTCAATGTTTCCAAGTCAGATCAAGGTCATATGTCGTGTGACAGTAAGGCATTATACTAGGACGGCCTCAGGGGGGTCACGTGCTATAGTGAAGTAAGAACCGAAAATAGGCCAACTCCTCTTAGTTGTCCAGATAAGGCTTCTAAACGCAGATGAAAGTGTGACAAATCGAAAGTAAGTTCAAGTATACAGTTGACATAGGTAATTAAGTATGGAATTACTAAGATCCATGCATCCTCTATCATCTATCATGTCTTAGCGCTATCGCATATGTAGGATCTCGGACCCAGGATCGGAGGCAGGACATCCCACTGAGGGGCAGGGCGCCATCGATGGTATTATACGGAGAACCACCGCAGCACTAAACTGCCAGACTTATCTTCTTCCATTCCAAGTAGAATATTATGAAATATTCCGAGAATTTGGCGCAGAAATCGTCATTCTTTTAACGTACGCCGCCATGACGTCCAACTCCTACATCATCGTCGGCGCCGGCGTATTCGGCACCTCGACGGCACTGCACCTGATCAAGAAATACCCCGGCGCATCCGTGACGCTGGTCGACCGCAACAGCCCCGACGACGCGCACCGGGTCGCCGCGTCGTGGGACTGGAACAAGGTCGTGCGCGCCGACTACCGGGACCCCGTGTACTGCGGGCTCGCGCTCGAGGCGCAGGACGTCTGGCGCGCGGACCCGCTGTGGAGGGCCTTCTACAGCGAGAGCGGCATCTACTGGATCAGCCGCTCGGCCTTCGCCCAGGAGGTCGTGGATAACTACGCCAGCCTCGGCCGCGCCCGCGAGGAGCTCTACTCCCTCCCCGTCGCCGAGGCCCGCAAGATGTACGGCGGCTTGTTCGACGAGGCGGACTACGCGGGCGTTGAGAACGTCTTGGTCAACCGCACGAGCGGGTGGGCGGACGCGAAGGGTGCGCTGAAGGCGGTGACGGAGAGGGCGATGGAGTTGGGGGTTAGGTTCGTGAGTGAGGAGGTCAAGGAGCTGGTCTTCGATGGGGAGGGGGGCTGCGGGGGGTTTTTGACGGGAGATGGGGAGAGGCACGTGGCTACCCATACGATACTGTCGACCGGTGCTTTCACGGCGAAGTTTCTGGACGGGGTTGCCGTCGCTACCGGACGGGAGGAGTTTCTTGCCGGGAGGAGGATCACGGCTGCGGGTGTGACGACGGGGTTGGCGCAGCTGGATGATGCGACGGCGAAGGTGTTCGAACAGATGCCGGTTTGTATTCAGGAGAATCCTCCGGAGAGAGGTGAGATCGGCGTTTTATATCATTATTCATTCCTTGCTATGGTTCAATCGGAAATAACTCTACTTCTTCACTCTCATAACCTCGCCGGTCGTCTGAGAGCTACCTTTTCCGCGCCGCTGACATTGTTTGTATAGGCTCAAGCAACGGCACCTTGCCACTTACCGAAGACAAGAAGCTGAAATGGTGGGGACAAACTATATTCCAGAACACCCAGACGATGCCCTCGGGCCGCCAGATCTCAGCGCCACCGTCTCCCACAGACTATGCACAATGGTCGGTCTCCGATGCCCTCAAAAAGGATGTCGAGTTGGCCAACAGAAACACATTCGGCAAGATTGGGGCATCGTGGGAGATCAACGAGCATCGTATATGCTGGTGCGTTGTATATCCCTTCCTTCCCACTCCTGCTCCTTGATAGGTGTACATTACGAAGCTGACCTCGTCTAGGGACGCATTCACTCCGAGCGAAGACTTCCTCATAACGCCCCACTCGGCCTCCAAAGGGCTCTACCTCGCGACATGCGGGTCATTCCATGGCTGGAAGTTCTTCCCCACCATCGGCTCCTACGTGGTGCAGATGCTGGAGGGCACGCTGGAGCCTGGTCTACTGAAGAGGTGGTCTTGGGATAGGGATGATGATGATTGTGTTTACGTCCGAAGGACGTAGATGCTATCTAATGCTATTTAATAGTTATTTAGTATCTACGAAGCGCGTGACCACGAC
>MU388494.1:0-20361 GCA_022578535.1 Jackrogersella minutella
AGTTGTTCTGAAGAGAAGAGCTAGTGGATCCTTAGGGATCCAGGTGGTCTATATATGGAGAAGAACCGGATAAAGGTATCTCCGGGGCTTCGATAAAACAATATTAAACAATTATTACTCCTATATAGTAGGTAAGTTATTCTCGTCGTATACCTTCCTAAGACCGAGATCCTGTATGTATCTCAAAGGCCTCTCCAATTACTCTCTTGAGTCGCAAGCCATAGGGGCCAGAAGGGAATCAGCATATGTGAGCCCCTTATACAAGTACCATTGATTCTGACTAGACATTTATCCAACTTAGATGTACAATGTCTGTAGCTCCGTCGATGGCCCGCCTTATTATACCTGATAATATAAACGGCCAGCACTTGGCTAACTTAAAACTCGTCTTCCTACCAATGATGAATTGCTTCTTCGCCTACTAAGAACCTCTCAAATATATCTCTTCGTAAACTGGCTCTGCCGTTCCTAAATTGATCAGGTCCGCATCTCGAAAAATCCTTAAATGAGCTTTCTGGGACGTCCCTCGGATATACGGTTTCTACCATCCGCTCCGCTAAATGTCTTATCCAATCTACTCGGCATGACTTACAGTGAGCGGGTACAACTCCTCCTTCGGGAATTGTGTGAGCGAGTTGATTGATACGGTGGAAGCGCGGGTCAAATGGCCTGATTCGAATATCATGACTGCAGTCTTCATAATAGAGCGGAAATCGGCATAGGGGGCAGTCGCCATATTTTTCTTCGTTTTTGCACGTAGAAATCCAGCGATCAAGACATCTAGAGCCGAAGAAGTGCCCACAAGGTAGAACAGACATACTTTCGGCTTGACAAGTCTCCTCAGGGCTCCGGTGAGGAGTTACCCTCGAAGGCACCTCGAGCTTGCAATCTCCACAAATTCCGCAAGTCAAGTCAATAAAAATACGGTTACCGTACATATCGAACTCTGAATCGAAATACTGAGCGAAATCGCTGAACAAAGATACCTGAGAGTTATCAATAACATGTTGCCGGCCTAACCGCTCTCTTCTGTACTCCTCTTCGCTGATGATTACGGGCGCCATTGCGCGAACGAGGCCTGGTGGCGGGTAATCCATTGGGCCGTCGTATTGACTTTCAAGTAATCCAGGTGGTAGAAGAGTCGAATGGGCCAAACCAGAATTTGAAGGTTGATGGATGAAGCCCTCGTCTTGAGAAAGTCTGTAGGGGGTATGATTGTTTCTCCAGGGAGGGATTGACATACCTCCAGATGTAGAGATTCGCGATGCTGTATACATGGTTAAATACTAGGAGTGACTAGAGACCGAAGAAAGAACCTCAGGGATGTTGTAATAATCCTATTGTTATGTTCACAATCCCTTGGTTCAGTTAAGACCTGGATTGAACAATGCCCTAAGAACAAGTCTCGCGGACAAAGGAATCCAACATGAAGCCCTAGCATGTAACTAGATCATAGTATGGTAGCTTTGCCGACGTGGCTTAATTTCCTGAAAGTATCGTAAGATCTGGAGGCTTTGAGGATAATAGGTGTGGTATTATAGAGTACGAGCTTGCCCACCTCTGGATTCAATGAAAGGTGACTCCCACGCCCGCATCATTCACTTAGGTAATAATATTTTCTGAGATTTCTCATCTTTATAAAGTTTCTTAAATGGTAACACATGGATATCACTCGACTACAACGCTATTTTGAGCCTACCAAATAATAAGTTTCTTTGTTTAAAAGCAACTTATCGGCACCTATATAGACAATGTAAAAGGCATTAAATACAAACAATCATAGAACATACCAACATTATTCTTAGCTCCGCCACTTTTATTGAATTTTCCTTGTTCATTAAACGATCAGTTTAGCAAGTTGTTTCTAGACAATATGTTGTAAGGACTGCGCTGGCATATTTTCATGGTTTTTATGAGTAGAAAAAGTCGCGAAGGGAGTTGTGCAGACCACTAAAAAGGGGCTGATTATGTAATCCGAATAGCCGGGCTCTAAGTTGCATAGCTTGCCTTGATAATCTATCCTATCCTAATATTATAACGATCTTCATAACTATAGTGTTAGTCTACAGAACGATATTGAAGGGATTTTGATTGTTTCGCTTATTGGTTTAATTCAAGTTTATTTCAAAAGATGGCTCAGTATGATCCACAGGAATAATTTTCTAACTAGTCAGTAAGTTCTCACATAGTATATATATAGGAATGCCTAGTTAACACCATATGCCGTGGTTTGCTTCTAATAGCAACGTAATTAAACTAGCACTTGACCACGGCGGGACCAGGGTTTGTGTAACTTGTTGGCGTTGGCCAGTACAGTTGAAAGAGGATACCAGGGTCAGTAGCCTAGAAATACATATCAGAATTTGTCCATGAAGTGAGTAATGCTTTGGCGGCTTTACCTTGTACGCTCCAGGCAGCGACACGCCAGTAAAACTTTTGGATCCTCCACCCGAAACGTGTAGTTGAGCGCAAGCTTGGTAGAACTATCGCTAAATTAGCAAATAGGCGCTTCTTCTTGAGCATTCTTCCCTCGTACCTGAGCACCTCCTGTGCTACCCGCACTATGGAGAGCAATGTGCTCAACACGCAGCAAGTAGTACCCCTCTGCGAGGCACGTGGGGATATTCACTGATACTTCCTCGAGCCCTGACGACGGCCAGGTGATCTCTTCCCCGAAAGTGGGGCCGTCTTCGTATATCTTGAACCACGCGGCACCTTCGCCATCAAACGACTCAGCCGTCTGGCCTTCGGGGGCTTTCGCCATGTAAAAGGCCAAGGGACCGGGGTGCTGGATACCACCGTCCACGCGGAAGCCGACTGAGTCGCCTGCCTTGACGGCCATTGTCTTAGCCCCGTTGGAACCCGGCTCTATCTCGTAGCATCGGATCTGTGAGTCTTGGACGTCTGTCACGGGGCTGTGAGACTGAAAATTGGTAGTCTGCCGGACGTACGTCCAGTCTGCTTCGGTCACACCGTTATAGACTAGGCCTGGGAAGGTGTCTTGATATGGTTAATTTGGGATAAAAAGGTTGGGGGGGGAGCTTGATTGGACTTACAGTGTGCTTGGACGGCACCCAAGAGGGCGATGATAGCGAAGGTCTTCATCTTAGTAATGCTGAAAGTTTAAACCCCTAAGATAATGCGTGCTAAGATGCCTTTGCCAACATAGGACATAAGCTGTTTATATAGACATTTCTGGCTGCCTATTGACCCTCTACTCAAAAGGAGGTTTATGGCCCGTCCGGGATTCTAACCATCTATACTGATGTTGTCCCGGAGCAGGGTATGTGCAAGTTGGGTTCCATTGGGAACTATTCTCTGGAAACCGGTTGGATGTTGATGTATTATGAACCGGGGAAAGAACTGGATCGGGATAACAAGTATGACACCACAGTTCTTATAATAGTACAGCTTGCATGTGAACAAAGACTGGCGTTGCTTCAGTTTACGTATAAAATCGGTCTTGAGCTGCTATTTACTTGTTCATTAAGCCTTGGCCAGGAGCAGTTGGCGGCATGCTGTCTTGGGTTGCAGCGAATGTGCAACATGTAGATTAGGTGCAGAACTTGCTCATAAGAGATATCTTGTCATTGAATATATGATTATTTGAATTAGGTTTAAGAAACTTACTCTTGCTGACGATCGATCGTATATGAGATATGAGATAGAATCCATAATAACTGTGTCGACTTCGGTTGACAAGTTTACTCAGGGGTACACATGCTCATAGCCGTGAACTCTTTCGACGTGTAATCAAGACGATTTAACAATCAAACTATAGCATACAATGATTGTAAAACGGGACATGTTATGCCGATCATGCCATAAGTGGATAGTTCAGCGACCTCATGAGTTCCTATTGAGGAAATCACGGGAGATCAGCATGAAAATCGAATAAGGTAGGTGGTAAACCCCGGATCTTGGCATTTCATATTTACACTACCTGTCATGCGCTTACAAGATCCTTTACTTTGATAGTTCAAATGTATTTTTAATCCAGAGTTACAGAATTAAAGAACAAGTTAGTGACGTGGATTATTAAAGTGCTTTGGTCCATACGTTTAAAAGTTTTGACCAGATCATCGAGTTAAAGGGATGGGTTGATATTGGTGTATTAGTAATGCATCCGAGAGATGTTGTTTGTGTAATTTATTTTAGTTTATATTATAACATTGACGAAGCTAATCTTTAATGGCGCTATTGCAAGACTTCGAACTGTTTTTATTAAGCGATGATTCGGTATCGTCGATCGTTCGTTTAGAGGTAATCGCGGTAGGCGCTGTTGGGATACTTGCGAGCGGCTTTGCAGGCGTAGTCAAGGGAGGTTTTATAGATATAAGGGGACTTTTATTTAAGCAAAATATTAAAATAGCGTAAAATACATTGACTTTAGCTGCGAACGTCACTTAACCGGAAGTACTTCGGGCTATGTCTTAGTCGCTGCCCGTTTCCCTAATTAAAGCGCAGTGCCGAAGGCACGGGGTGGCGTCACAAGCCAGTGCTAGTATTGGAAGGTGGCGGATATGATCAGAGTCGAGATGGAAGTGTCTACAGCTATTTATCCTTTCTTCCCTAAGAATTATCTCTCTGCACAACTGTTTTGTGTGTTACAAGGATCCTAACATTGGACTAAGCATCGGGGTTGCTTAAGCCATTCCTGGGGTAGGGGCTTTCTACTGCCCATTCTTGATCGTATGCTTGCCCTGTCGCCCGACGCGAAGCACAAAGGCTCAAGTGCTAGTTCAGCCAACAAGTACAACTTCATGCCCCAATCAGTTTCACGTCGCATTGAGGGTGGCAATAGACTTTTATTGAGCAGTTCGCACCAAGCGCCGACTGGATTTTCGCATCTTTCGGACAGCGAGCAGCATCTCCACGTCGAACTCGGAAATATTGGGCGGCATGAAGCACAGGCTATGACTTGAGTAGCGGGCTACGGACACCACGACAGCGATACCCGGCTGAATGATGTTCAAGTAGTTGTTTCTGACAATGGGGAAGCTTAGGTCGCTGAAGTTCAGGGTGTAGACGAAGTATATAGTCGAATAGCAGTAACAACGATGGTACTATTATCATCGTTAGACCATTACGCAGGCGAATGGAAGTCTTGAGTGTGAGCAGAGTAAGGAATTAGAAGAGATAGAAAATGCGAGACAACGTACATCAAACCAGCACCGAATATAAGACACAGGGCAATCTTGTGTGAAGTTCTAATCTGTAGCGCTATTAGCGGCTTCAGTGGAAGGATTATAAGCATGAGGTCGGTGGCTATGTCAACGGCAGCGACCGAGGTGAAGGCAATTGTTTGGTCGCCACATGTCCCACGTGCGTTTGGATCCCAATTGAGTTCGATTGGCTGGCATTTAAGGACACCGACCAATATTGTTTGTAAACTCCAAGCAATTGTGCATACCATGACAGCGTACGCTGCGATACAGAACGCGCGCGTGAAAAAGATACGCTGGAAGCATCTTGCGATGCTGAGTTTCGTGAATCCGAGGCATAGAGGTGCCACCGTACAGAACCTGCGCTGCAAAGACGATTTGAGAGAATTGCTCGAGCTGATATGGTTGTAGTTGCGTGATGTGTAAACCCGCACCATCCAACGCCACCACTCAAGTATATTGTAAGTGGAAATATGAAGGGTCGGAACGTAGAAATACTTACTCAAGATATCGTTTGCACATAGCCCGTAGAAAGAGAGCTACATAATCTAGTTCACCAGACTCGTAGCGTTCGTGGGTTAGGGCAGCAAACCAGAGCTAGGTAACAGAAAATATCTTCGGGTAACACTGGTGACATTTTTCGTATCAGTCGGGCCCAGATGCGCATTCCAACCCATAGCGAAACAACTAATCCCATACAAACAACCACGGCGATGATGGGTCCACTATTAGGTCTGTTCGCCATTCTGGAAGCTGACAGGAGGCAAATCTTTCATGTCGCAGGTGAGGCCAGGTGAAAATGATTAGAAAATAGCAGTGTAGCTGAACGCTTTTGGTTTCTCAGAATTGGGACATTTTGAGAGGATACCATCTCGAGTGATACTTCACTGACTTCAGATCACCTTCATAGGGCCGAGCTCATCGGACCAATAAAGAGAGGTTTGCCGCCGACCCCCTAAATGAAACAATGACACCACGACGTAATATATGTCAGTTGGTTTCTAAGGATTGTGACACAGCAGCTTCGTAAAAGCTGGCACCCTGAAGCTGTTGGTTGTCGGTTGCATAAACAGAAGTAGGCTAAGGCTAAGTGACTACCTATCGGTATGCATGAAGTAGGTCAAATGCCTCGAAGAGCCTTATTGACTTACAAAAAGTACGCAACTCCAGTAAAGCTATTTCGGATAATTTCTTGTGGATCGAATAATACGAACAAAAAGCTTTTTTACCTTTGTAAATTGTCCTGTATCTTTTGCGCGTCAATACCTCGGAAGATATGGCTCGTGAAACCCCTGCTAAAATATCAAGCATGTTTTGGGACTATATCTTCGTAGGTGGTGGGTTGGCTTCGTCGGTTGTGTCTCATCGGCTGCATCAGTTCGACCCAAGCCTCAAGATACTCGTTGTTGAAGCAGGCCCAGATGCTAGCAATCGATCTGACATCATCTGGCCAAACTCCACCAATCTCATTGGTGGTGACTTTGACTGGAAAGACAATAGCGTTAATCAATCGTACCTCGATGGTCGCAGCATCAACCTGCCAAACGGTAAAGCCCTAGGCGGAGGGACGGTCATTAACGGTGGTATGTTACATCATTCTTGTTTCTAAGGGTTCCTTGAACTATGTTAACTTGGAGCTCTCAACTTAGGGGGTTGGCTCCGCGGTGACAAGTATGACTATGATCTCTGGGGCTCGTTGACAAACGACGCGCGTTGGAGCTATGATGGACAGCTTCCTTACATGCGGAAGACCGAGACGTTCTGGAACAACACTACAAATCCAGACCAACACGGCCATAACGGGCCCGTGCTCATACAATCCGCCACATCAACCGGCCGAGCGTTTCCGCTTCGTGACTATGCGCTGAAGTCTTGGGCAGAACTTGGGATCGACCCTTTGCCGGGCCTCGATGCCAACGCGGGCAATCCTCTAGGGGTTGGCGAACTGAACGAGAATAAGCAAGAAGGTAGGCGAGAAATCGCCTCAACTATCTACTCGCTCGATGGAATCACCGTATTAGCCAATACCCTCGTGGAAAAGGTCCTGGTCGAGAAACCGGTTCACGCAGAGGATGACAATGGTGCGGTAGCCGTTGGTATCCGGCTGGCTTGCAATACCGAAATTCGTGGACGCGAAATCATTGTGGCAGCCGGCGCCGTACGTACGCCTCAAGTGCTCATGTTATCTGGCGTTGGTCCGGCTGGCGAACTTACTAAACACGGCATTCTAACCCTCGTGGATCACCCGGATGTCGGGCAGAATCTCGCTGATCACGGCCTATTTTTCCATGCGTGGAAAGTGAAGGACCCTAGTGCCGGGTGGGCGTTTGGGTCTCCCAATCCGCTATTCAGCCAACCGCAATACGGATTGGGCTTTCCATTCGATCTGATCGTGTCTAGCGACGTACGTAAAGAGGGCCTCGCTGCCGCTATCGCCGAGGATGAGGGCGCAGTCCCGGATCCGTCCACCCACCCACTCCTGGCTAACAAGCGCACCTTTGTGGAACATGTCTTCATGTATGCTGGAGCAGCGGATGGATCACTGGTAACGTTCGGCGCCATCACTTTACTGCCGACGGCTCGCGGCTCGGTGAAGCTTGCATCGGCCGATATCAAAGAAGCGCCGCTTATCGATCCGAATTTCTTAGGTACAGCTGTTGACCGCTACGCAGCGCGCGAGGCCATCAAGACGCAGATCAAGTTCGCCGGTAGTGACGCTACGGTCATCGGTCGTGAGATACTCAATGGGGAGGCGGGCGCGACTGGCTTCGATGAGGTGCTGTCGACCAACTCGACCGACGAGTATATCGACGCGCGCATACGGGCCGGGTTCGGGTAATTCTCTCAGCATAATAACTCCTATAATCCGGGTATAGTTTATCGCTAAGACATTTAATGTAGGACGAGCTTCCATCCGATGGGAACCGCAGCCATGGGCAAGGTGGTTGACAGTAATTTGAGGGTGAAAGGGGTCAGGGGCTTGCGTGTGGTCGACGCCTCAGTGTTTCCTGTGGCTATCACCGGACATCTACAAGTTGCCACTTTCGCTTTAGCTGAACAAGCTGCTGAGATAATCTACGCCGACCACACCAACTCTTCGTAGTGATACCGAATCACAAATACTACCTGCCATACTGGCTAATGAGTTGCATCCGGCGGTTTAATTTTTGGAACCGAAGGATTAGACGAGAAAAGAGACATGAACATTGAAGCTCATCAACGATTCCCAGGTATATGGTAAGACTGGAGGTGATTCCGATACGCTTTTGGGGAATTTGTTCACAAGAGTGGATTTGTTGAAGGACCCTGATGCGTGAGCGTAATTGATGCGTTGAGACTCGAGCAGCAGAAAGGGGTTGCGAGAATAAGAAGGTACCTGACCTACCTAGGTAGGTAGTTGCTGACTCAACGAATACAATGAGGCATGCAACTGTGTCAATATTTAGCCCCCAAATATTCCTTGAAAATAATGGTATCTAGCGGCTCTCAGTCTGTCACGATAGAGATAAATTGCATACGGATGTCAGCCAGGCGTCGTGAGTTTATGAATCATTCCACCCCACACCTTACATAGTAGGTACCTAAACTACGATGATTTCTGTCATCATATGTAATAGCCTGTCTTTTTTTTGATATGCATCTGATTGGACCACTGTCTTAGTTGGCATCAGTTGGTCAGTCAAAAACTGTATCGAGAGCACGTCGAATCAAAAGATCGCCAACGCATTTGGCGGAGACCCAATCAGCCCAGGTATATTCAAAGGCGCCGACGTGAGCATGAAGCTGTATCGACCTGAGGCCTTGCAGTGCTCAGAGAGTGCCTTGAGGGCCCAGAGCTCGCCGATCGGCATGCCAAACATCGAAAGCAGCCAAGGATGCAGAACTATAGATTATATGAGCAACATCCCTTGTCTTTAGACTAACTAGAATTCCGCAAGCGCGGTGAAACTTACCTAGATCATTCGAAGTCATCGGGGTTCCGTCTTCTTTCACGGGCATCAATGCTTCGAAGGCCCAGGTGTCGCCTGCCACGGCGGCGAAACGTTTATTCCACAACCACTTAACGGACTCGAGGACGCCGTGCACGCCCGAGATTCTCTGCTTCTGCAGCTTTGCCATGTCTTCGGGGCTTGGCGCCTGCATGACCTCCGTAAGCCCCGTGCGGATGATGAGGACGTCGCCGGGGCGGAACTCGACACCTTGATCTTTGGCTACGGCCTCGATTTCTTCGGCCGTGATGCGGTGGCCGTCGAGGGGGTGGCAGACCGCGTCTTCGCCGGTTTTCCCCTCCGATCTCGCGCGCTTCTCAGCCCATTCCTTGAAGTCGATCAAGACGCCTCTTGCGACTAGCCCTCCTACGGCGTGCCAGTGATCCAACGTGGGCATCGTGTTCGCAGCTGTGTTGGCTACGGCGAGGGCCTCCTTAGTGACAGTGATCCCATTATAAGCTAGCCCTGACGGCTGGTGTTGCCAATGGACTAGACTATCCCATTGGCTGCTTAACTGCGTATTGAAATGAATTTCATCGTCCCAGCCTGTTCCTTGGGATAGTCCTGCCTCGCGCAGTGTCATTTGCTTGTGCACCGGTGCTATTCTTCCCGGTGGGTTGAATGGCATAGCATTAAGCGGCCAACTAATTGTTATTTGTGTAAGCCGATATGCCCAACTCAAGGTGGCGGCGTAGCCTCAACTCACTTCAACGAGATCGATACGCCATCTCGCGCTTCGCCGCAGGCGGCCTTTATTACCGATGGTGTCAAGAGGTTTAGAGTGCCTAGGAGATCTTTCTTGCCGCCCTTGTCGAATATGCCCCAAGCACATCCCTGCGGCATATCAGGGACCCTTGGCAGATCATCAAAGTCTGGAACGTTAAAGGCGTCCATTCTTATTCTAGATTGGTTTTTATGTAGTATTTTGGATTGTCGAACGTCTGTAGGTTCTTGTTGTAAGAGACTATTATGTCTCACAAGAAAAGAATTGATAAGACTGCATGCTTTTAAAATTAGTTATGTAACTAATCTTCATCCTGATTCCTACTACGCCTCTCGGCTCGCCCTAGTATAAAGGTTCCCCTCTTACGAAGTACTAGAGGGTGGATATAATTGTTGTATGATTTATTGTAGCTAATCGCCGGAATGGGACAATGTCGCTCCCGGGGACATCTCATGTCTACCTAGGTAGGTATATATGTATCCGAGGACATCCCTTGCCTATATTCTTATTCGTGAATATGTAACATAATATCATATGCAAGTTGGGGGCGAACCTCGCCGTGACCTTGCTTTCTGGTAGTATGATTGTACCCAAACACGAATACGATTCGTTCCCCTTTCTGTGTTCGGGAATACGCCAAGTTGTCATAGTATAATAAAACCCGGTTCTGTGAGGGGTTCCCAAGACCTTCTTATATGTGCATACCTAGGTAGCGTAGGAATTGAGATACCTACTAGAACATATTATCAAGGGTCTTATGGCATGCTAGTGCACGTAGGATATTTCTTGGGCTGATCCATTGTCTCCACAATCCAGAGACGGATCCCTCAGCAAACCGAGCTACCTATCGGACCAATACCATGTAAATACTGAGGAACTATACGCTACCTTACGGCGTATAGGCAGAAGCTTACGCACGATAGTGGCCTGCATCTTGCTTACATCCATACCGCTAGGTATGTAGGAACCTAAGGCAGTTGGATAGCTCGCATAACGCCCGCGGGCAGCGAGTGGCTAAATGGGTTGATCAGGTACCTAAACTCGAATGTTTTCGCTCAATTCTCATTAGGTCTCTTCATGTATAAGAAGGGGTATGCTCACTAATAGCAACGAGGCTAAATTTCCCTTGTGTGATAGTCAATCAAAGAGAGGAGCTTGTCCGACAACATACATCATATTCCACACATAATGGAGGAATTCAAAAACATCCAGGAGAAGTACGCCGCTGAAGTGCAGAAGCGACTGCGCCCAGATGGTGTCAAGCAATATGAGGTTCTATCGCAAAGCAAATCTGACCATTTACGTCACTTGGTTGATGACATCTGGGCAGATCACGCTGCTCTTGATGCGTTACCGTCTCCTTTTGCGCCAGGCGACTGTCCCAAGTTCATTATTATAGGCGGTGGGATGGGTGGAATCATAGGTGCGATTCGCCTCATCCAGGCTGGCTTCTCGGCCGACCAAATCCGTATCATCGAATGGTCTGGCGGTATGGGTGGCACGTGGTACTGGAATCGATATCCGGGTCTACATTGCGATGTTGAAGCCTACCTCTACATGCCGCTGTTGGAGGACATGGGATACATGCCTACTCACAAGTACGCCTCTGGAGTCGAGATTCGGAAGTATTTGCAGTCCTTGGTGAAGCATTTTGACCTCGAAGATAAAATCCTGTTCCGGACAAAGACCGACAAGTTAGAGTGGGATGAGAGTGCGCGTCTGTGGAAAGTTGATATCACCACGGGACGAGGCCCAGGGGGTGCCGAGAAGGTCTCTTCAACTGTGAACGCCGAATTCGTATGGATGATACCCGGCTTGCTGAATAGACCGCAAATCCCAAAGCTAGGTGGTGTCGGAATCGAGGGCTTCAAGGGCGACTTCTTCCACACGTCTCTATGGAACTACGACGTCACCGGCGGCTCGCCCGAGGAGGTTTTCCCGGACTTGTCAAAGCTGAAGGACAAGAGAGTCGGCATCATTGGCACTGGCGCAACGGCAATCCAAGTAGTGCCAAATCTGGTCAAACATGCCAAGGAGGTTTACGTGTTCCAGCGTACACCCAGCGCAGTCTACAGCCGCGGCCAAAGGCCTACCGAACCAGAAGAATGGAAAAAGATAGCTGGCCAGGCTGGTTGGTATGAGGCCCGCCAGTTAAACTTCGCGGCACATATCTCAAACATGGCGCCTCCTGGCACACCCAACTTGGTAAACGACGAGTGGTCCAAACAGCCCGCCTATTCGGCACTGGTCGCCGATGATAAGTTTGCGTTTGTAGCACCGGAGAAGGTTCCGGATGTCATCGGCTATTTCCTTACTAAAGACGCAGAGAATACCGCGCGGCTACGGGCACGGATTGCGGAAATCGTCAAAGACAAGGAGACAGCCGAGAAGCTCACGCCGTGGTACCCTGCCTGGTGCAAGAGACCGACCTTTAGCGATACCTATCTCGAGTCGTTCAACGAGCCTCATGTCCACTTAATTGATACGAACGGAAAAGGTATTGAGAGTGTGACACCACAGGGTCTTGTAGCTAACGGCCAGGAGATTCCGCTCGACGTCATCATTTTCAGCACGGGGTATGAATCCCCCGCCCTGTCCGGGGCGAATCCCGCGACGCGCGCAGGCATCAAGGTGGTGGGCCGAGAAGGCAAGACGATAGAAGAGCGCTGGGCGCACACAGGACCCGCCACTCTCCATGGCTACGGGAGCAATGGCTTCCCTAATTTATTTTGGTTGGTACCGCTACAGATAGGTGTGGGCGCGAACCAGGGCTTCACGCTAGACACACAATGCCAGCAAGTCGCCTACGTAGCCGCCACCGCACACAAGAAGGCGGGCGGGATGACGAATAGCAAGGTGACAATCGAGGTCTCGGTCCCAGCCCAGGAGGCGTGGAGCACGAGGATCATGCAGGGCGCGGCCAGATTCGCCACGATGACAATATGCACGCCGAGCTATATCAATAACGAGGGGCAGTTAGGAAATCCGAACGCAACGCAAGAGGAAATGATGAAGATGGCACGGGAGTCGCCATATAGTGGGGGCATGTTGGCGTATGTTGAGGAGCTGAAAAAATGGCGTGAGGGGGACCAGTTGAGTGGGCTTGAGGTGACTGTCTCCTAAGGCGTTATATCCCAAAGGCGCGTATGAATATATATAAATATATGTTGTGTGAGAGCTATTCACTTAGTTAGCTCAACACTATACGTGTTTCCATGATAAATGAGAGATATATAATACTACTACATAAAGAGTCCGTTAAAATTGTACCTGAGGGTTATATATGCAATTGATAGAATCACTATGACAGTCGTAAGTCTATAGATCATCTTGTCCAACCCTAGATTTCATATGAACTAATCGCAGAGGAAAAAGTGAGGCCGATGATGAAACCGGGAAATCAAGGGGCATGTATGCTAGTTTATTTCTTAGCCTAGGAAGTTGGCGTAGGCACCTGGTACCTAGGTAGTTCTCCGAGTATAAACCCCCTAAAAGGGGCCCGAAATTCGACTACCGTAGAACTTGCCTCAGTCATACGCTTCTTCGTACTCTTCCTCATACTCTTCCCGGGCCTCTTCGAGCTCTTCAAAATCACTACTGCTAGCACTGGAGTCCCGGGCTTCAGCGAGAGCCTCTTCATAGTCTTCGCGAGCGGAGCGGACCGACTCGCGGTCGCTGGTATCTACGTACTCGCCTTCCGCATTGTATGCTGGCTCGTAGACCGGCTCAGCATAAGCAGGGGCGGGTGGAGGAGCTGCGTACACCGGAGCCGGAGCTTGGTGGTGTTCTTCGTCCGAGTCGTCTGCACAAGAATTAGTTCAAGATTTCAATTATCCGGCTGCATGTGCTGCTGAAGACAGTTAATGTAGAGTGACGCGATTTACCAAGAGCGTGAGCAATCAATGCACCACCGATAGCGCCCACGGCAAGACCACCGGCAGCACCCATTAAGAGGCCACCATGGCCTCCTTTTTTCTTCTTCTTTTCTTCGCTTTCATGTTCGCCGCGACCCTCACTTGAATGTTGACCGTACCCGAGATCCCCCTGTCCATATCCATAACCACCTGTTTCCCCATGGCCGCTATGAGAGCTGTGGCCGTGCGATTCTTGAGAATATCCAAAGCCAGGAGTGCCGTGAGATGAAGAACCAGTTTCACCGTGCGAACCCCAACCTCGATCTTCTCCGGCGGGGCCCCCGTGATAACCCGGTGCCTCCCATTGTGAACGACTGGTGGCTTGTTCAAAGTAATACCATCGTTGATACCGCTGATCAAATTGCGGTATCCACCCGGCCGGAATAGGTGGTTTATCCAGTGGTGGTGAGTACGTCGGCTCTACAGTCGATGGGGGAGGGCTACTATAAGAGCCCTGATAGGGAGACGGAGCAGACCTGTTGTCGTACGGCGGGTACGCCTGTTGGCCATAAGTGCTTCCGTGTTGCTGAGACGGAGGTGGATAGTTTTGCTGACCTGAGAGGACACTTAGTCTAAGCCCGCTTAGAAATATTTAGAAATACGTAGGTGGTGGCGGAATCAAAGATGTGAGAAAAATAGCGACTAACTTGAATATCCGTCTCTGTCTCTCGGCTTTTCGGAGCCGAGGTTCAGTCCGTCGAGCTTACTAGTTAGATTGTTGAGGAAAGACATTGTACATAGATGACTCAAACCCCCTTTTCTCCCTTGCCTTTTTTATTGTTTATTTTTTATTCCCTTTATCTTCGCTGCAACTGTCTTATGTTAGAGATGAAGATAGAAAGTGAAAATCCACACTATGGGAGTTGTTTTTGGTCAGAAATTTCCCTTTGCCGCATGGTGTATCGGAGAAGGGCTACCTTATTTAATACATGATTTTTGGTTGCCAAGTCTAATAATCTGCGGGCTGACAGTGTGACTTAGAGGTTACAATGGAGAGAGAGAAATGGATTAAAATCCTGGCATGGCTGAAACCTGCAACATTTTGTCCTTCACGATAGGTATCACTTAAAAAGTAACAACTGCTACTTAATCAGATTGTCTAAGTAAGAGGGAAAAGACTCAAAAAGGGAGTTCAAGATTGGGTTTAACAGAATTCCCATTTGTATGATTGCAATTTCTTTATGTGGGTATAGCACTGTGACTACCTCCTTCAGCTGTTGTTTGCTGTTTGACGACGGGGCTGTTCTTACCTATGGCATATGCTGCCCATGGGAATCACCACAAGTTGATGCCACTTGCCTAAACACTAATGGAAACCCGGGTACACGGCAACAGATAGACTCGAAAGCTGCATAAGCGCCCGCCTCGATTGGCGGCCTCCTCCCTTGCCCCCTCTTTATCGATCCCATGCCAAGACGTCCATCTTTCCAGTGTTCCCATTAGGTCATTAGGTGGTTCCCACCCCGCGATCAGCCCTAAATGAACTGGTGCGTTACTTCCTAGTGGCTATTGGAACCCTTATTAGGGAACCTTTAGCATTCCAATTTCATTCTTTTTTAGTTGTTTACTGTCATTTTCTCAGCCGCAATCGTATCCTAAGCCGACTACGTAATCTTCACATTGTCATCACTCCACATTTTACAATCTCTTTAAGCTTAGGTTGCTGCTTTTCAGACCAGTCACAAAATACGTTTAACTTCCCATCATCTCTTTCACATATTTCATTGACTTGCGAAAATGTCGGGTTGGGGTTATAACCAACAACAAGGTTACGGCGGAGGATATGGTGGTCATCAGCCTCCTCCTCAGCAGTGGTCGTCACCACCACCGCCTCATCAAGGCTATCAGTACGGACAACAATCTGGCCCTCCTCCTGGTCCGCCTCCTCAGCAGCACGGCTACAATCAGCAGCAGCATGGCGGATATAATCAATATGGTCCTCCAGGCAGCCCTCCTCAATCTCAACATCACCAATATCCAGGTCGCTACCCACCACCTAACGGTGCCCCGCCACCTGGGTTAGACCCTTATGGTTATCCCCATCACTCCGGTGGTCCTCCTCAGAGCTATGGGGGTCACCAGCGATCGGGACCCCCTCCGCCGACGACACCGCAGCAGTTTGGCCATGGTGCCCCTGAAGGTTATACCTTCCAGTATTCCAACTGTTCCGGTAAACGCAAGGCATTATTGATTGGCATTAAC
This sequence comes from Jackrogersella minutella, assembly GCA_022578535.1. Taxonomy (NCBI): domain Eukaryota; kingdom Fungi; phylum Ascomycota; class Sordariomycetes; order Xylariales; family Hypoxylaceae; genus Jackrogersella; species Jackrogersella minutella. The sequence goes on from MU388494.1 coordinate 15,995, forward strand.
TATTTCGGTCAGAAGGGCGAGCTACGTGGTTGTATCAACGACACCAAGAATGTCTCCCAATTTCTCATCGAGCGCTACGGCTACAAGAGAGAAGATATGATAATCTTGACTGATGACCAACATGATCCTATCATGATACCTACAAAGGCAAATATCCTTCGCGCTATGCAGTGGCTTGTATCTGGTGCCCGGCCTAATGATGCCTTGTTCCTGCACTACTCGGGTCATGGCGGACAGACAAAGGATGAAGGTAATATGATTTCATATACACCAATGAATATGATTAGTTTGCTTATTTAGCAATGTAGATGGCGACGAAGAAGATGGTTATGACGAGGTTATCTACCCTGTCGATTATGAGAGGGCCGGCCATATCGTCGACGATCAGATTCACCAGACGGTTATTTCGCCTCTTCAAGCAGGTGTGAGACTAACGGCAATTTTTGATTCGTGTCACTCTGGAAGGTACAATACCATGTCCCTGTTCTACCCAATTCACACATAATGTCATTGAATACTAAAAGGATATCACACTCAGTGTCTTAGATTTGCCATACATCTACTCTACCAAGGGCGTCCTAAAGGAACCCAACCTTGCCGCTGAAGCCGGGCAGGGATTGTTGAAGGCCTTTTCTTCCTACGCTTCGGGTGACACGGCTGGAGTTGCCAACGCTATCTTTAGCTTTGCTAAAACAGCGTATAGAGGAGACGACGGTTATAAGAAGACCATTAAAACAAAGGTAAGTAGCTAGCCCGCTTTGTTATATTCCAAGTTTCATATCCAGTCGATACTGGAATACTAACTCCAAGTCTTACAGACGTCGCCTGCGGACGTTATCATGTGGTCCGGCAGCAAGGATGATCAAACATCGTAAGTGATGAGCTCAGCAAAATCGTGACTAGAGATCCTAATGGTACTATAGCGCGGACGCGACAATCGCATCCCAAGCGACCGGAGCGATGTCTTGGGCGTTCATTACGGCGCTCTCACAAAACCCAAAGCAGAGCTATGTGGAACTTCTCAACAGTATCCGCGACGTGTTACAGACCAAGTACACGCAGAAGCCACAACTATCTTGCAGTCATCCTCTGGGTAGGTGCTTCAAACCCAGTCAATCTGAAAATAGGCTAATGGATGTGTCCAGATACGAATCTTCTTTTCGTAATGTGAGTGGGTATGTGATCTAGGGTATGCGATAGGAATACGTTTATTTGATACCGGCTACAAGATTTTTATGTTAAAATAAATTCAGGCAATTCAACGTAACTCGTTTTCCAAAGCACGCTTCAGTTGTGTGATCGCACAACGTTCGGATTTCTTGGGGACATTACATCACTGTCACCACCTCCCTAAATGATGAGCAACCTAGTGAGAATTAAACCAAGTTAAAAAGAGATATCGGGTAGGTATGTAGGTGAATATAGTATAGGTAAATTCACCAACTACTGATATATATAGTAGGACTAAAAGTGATCAATAATTGGTCGGACTCGATTGTGGCTGTGTATTTATGTTACATGCTGGGGCTTACTCGACCGCAAAGTCTCGAGTAGGTGTCAAAAAGGCAAACCCCATATGTTATTTTCCTCACTTCACTCTATCGGAACAGACATAATGTGTTTTGGAAAAGGATGAGACACCCCACTACTCACGACATACTTCAATGGTTCTGTTCACATATAGGCCATTTGCGACAGAACGCGAGATCCGCCTGATCGATCTTTTACCAGGACATGGGCTTATTCGATGCAACCTTCGCCACGTTTCATTATCCTCCCAAAACGACTATGAAAGCCTATCTTATTGCTGGGGATCGCGTACTAAAAAGGTCAAGATGCTAGTCAACGGTGCACACTTCTACGTGACACGGAATCTTCATGCAGCCCTACATCGCCTGCGTGATGCGAAGAACATCAGAACACTATGGATAGATGCAATATGTATCAACCAAGAGAGCATCCCAGAAAGGAATGTTCAAGTTCCACTGATGCGCGCTATCTATAGTTCATGCAGGCGCGTAGTGATATGGCTTGGAGAGCAGGATTACCACACCAAATCCGCATTCGAAGGCCTTGAGTACATGGCTGCTAGATTTGACGCTGGAGAACAACGAACGATTGACATTGGAGACTGGAAACGCGAGAAGAGCGGCGAAAAGTGGAATGCACTATGGGCGCAGCGTTATCGACTAGAGAAGCCCATAATCGTGTTGGCATTCCAGTCTATTTTCGAGCGCTCCTGGTTCACAAGGGTCTGGATTATCCAAGAACTGTTTCTCGGACCGGAACCCTTAGTTCAATGCGGCAGCTTTCAGACGTCTTGGGAGACTTTAGAGAAGGCTAGGCTCATGGCTAATACCGTTTACGATAGGTATGCCCGCTTCACCACTTTGCGTCTGTACCGACAATTATGGCGTGACCCAACATGGAACATATTTGACCATATGTTGTGGGGATGGAAAAACAAATCCTCTGACCCAAGAGACAAGATATACGCGTTCTTGGGCTTGTTACCTAGCGATAATACTTCGTTAGCTGTACAGGTCGACTATACTACAGATGTAGAGCTAATATTTATCGACTTCACGATAAAGTATCTCTTGGAAACCCATAATCTCAGTATCCTAAGTAACTGTAGAGGTCTGAGGTCTTCTGGTTCTTCCTGGGTTCTCAATTACGAGTACGATAAAAATGTCGACCCTCTGCCCGAGCATACGCTTAGTCAATACCTGACATTCAAAATCGGTGGAGACATGGCTTACCAACCTTTAATCTCCAAGGACAAAAGATTTCTCTGTCTTCAAGGCTACGAGTTGGATTCGATCACAAGTGTCAGCCCTACACCTACACCTATCCCAGATATAGAGGAACGGAACACGGCTATCCAACGATTGCGAGTTGAATGGATTGAAATTTCCAATTTCTTCCGTTTATATATTCATGCGAGAAGAATGTCTAACGTGGAAGAAGGAATTATATACCAACATACTGGGGAACCAATTTTAAAAGTGTTGGCCAGCGTTATTCTTCTGCTCGGCATTGTGGATAGCTCCGAGGCTGCTCACTTCATACAACAATTTGAGGAATTTGATAAGATTTTCGTTAAAGCCTTCAAAGTCACTCGGGCCATCAGTATGATAGAATGCTTGAGGCTATGTTATATGTATGCTCGAGTTCATTTGGGGATGTCTACCGATTCCAATGGGGATTATATATTCAGTGGAGTCCAGATGCGCGCACAATTTACACGCTGTAGGAGATTCGTTACTACAAAAAAAGGATATATGGGATTAGCGCCATCGAAGACCGAAGTTGGAGATAAAGTAATACTATTACAAGGTCATAAGGGTCCAGTTGTTTCTCGCCCAGCAGGTGAAAGATGGAAGTTGGTGGGCGATTGTTACCTGCATGGAGTGATGGAAGGGGAGGTGTTTGATTATGATAGTTGTGGACTCATCTGGTTTGAATGAAGGTTTCCTACACAGCCGCCGAGTGCATATCAGGTAGTTTGATGCGACGTGGGATACCAAGGTCCAAGTAACGTGCGAGACTAAAGGCAACATCTCGATAATGTTCTACATCTTCCACGTCTCTCTATGTTAACCATCGTTTGAGGGTATGCTAACTACAAGGTGGCGGACATGAATGAACTAATCACCCCGGTAGTCTTCATGAAACCTGCACTTAAAGTGTCAATTATTTACTTTCACAAAACAAGAGCAGTGTTTATACGATTCCCTGATTCTCAAACTGTAGGACTCTTGCTATGCTCTTAGTTCCATATATCGAGGGGGTTTACACCAAAAATCCTTCCAGGTCATTCATATAGAAGCTGCCACCAGGTAAATGGATGAGATAGGACTCGAGGCAAGGAAGGACTACATAGAGTAAGCTTGGTGAGTAGCTGCTGATACTCCGCTATGACCTCTTTCAGTGCGACGATTATGAACTCGCGCTTTAGTAAGAGGACATTGTAGGGAGCCTGGGCCAGGATGGGAAAGGGGGAACATCAAAAACCGCCATGTCCCATTGATATCAACCAATCATAAGTTAGAAGCGGAGGTATTTGGATGTTATAAGAAGCCCTGTAGTGAATAATTTACCTTTTTACAGATATGTATTCATCAATTCTCATCTCTTTCGCCACTGATAATGGTGATATTGATACAATTTTCGATAAAATTAATGGATAATACATTACAGATACTTTAAAACAAGCCCCAAAGCAACCTTCAAAGGCTTTGAAAAGCATGAATGGATAATATGACACTTATACAGAGGACGCCTTCAAAAGTTTTTGCCATAGTAATTTTAGCTACCAGCTGCAGACCCACTTCCGACAGCTGCCAAGACAGCTGGTGGATAAG
>MU388495.1:4071-20059 GCA_022578535.1 Jackrogersella minutella
GCCCCGCCCCCCCCCCCCCCCGCCCCCCCCCCCCCCCGCCCCCCCCCCCCCCCCCCCCCCCGTTCACAAACTACGATAGAATAGGAATGTATTGACATAAGTCTAGGCTATCGCGGCCGAGCTCCAGGGCTCCACATTAGAGTCCTTCTGGGCGGGCATCGCATATTTCTTAGGCCTCGTGGTCAGCCAGCCTCTATTCGCGAGCATCTCCGATGTTCTCGGCCGCAAGCCGCCTCTCTACGCCGCCTTTCTATTCTTCACCGCCGGCTCCCTCACCTTCTCCCTCGCGCGGAACATGGACGCCGTCGTGGCCGGCCGCGTCATCCAGGGCATCGGCGGGGGAGGCCTCGACGTCCTCGGCGAGATCATCGTGTCCGATATGACGACCCTGAAAGAGCGGCCCTTGTACCTCGGGATCATGGCTCTTCCTATTGCCATCGGGAGCATCCTCGGTCCGACGGTCGGCGCTTTATTCAGCGATTTCGCTACGTGGCGGTGGATAGGTTGGGTCAACCTACCGCTGCTAGGTGTCTCCTGCCCCCTGCTGGTCATCTTCCTCCGTTTACGGCCGCTCGAGTCGTCTATCCAGGACAAGGTGAAGCGCCTGGACTGGGGTGGCATGGTCATATTCACCATTGGATGTACCGTGTTTGTGCTACCCCTAAGCTGGGCCGACGCCCTGTACCCGTGGGACTCTTACCAGACGATCCTACCCCTGCTCCTAGGCTTCGCCATCCTCGTCGGTTTTGCAATCTACGAAAACAAGCCCGAGGCACCCGTGGTGCCGCTCCGGCTCCTCCGTTCCCGAACCGCGGTAGTGACGCTGTGCGGCGCCTTCGTGCACGGGATGACGCTGTACACGCTCCTGCAGTACCTCCCGCTGTTCTACGAGGCCGTCATGCTGGCCACCCGCATCGGGTCGGCCGTGTCGCTGCTCCCCACCAGCGTCGCCAGCGTCGTGGGCGCGCTGGCCTCCGTGACGGCGATCGGGAAGGCGGGGCTGGGCTTCAAGCAGCGGATATGGCTGTGCTGGGGCCTCGTGACGCTGGGGACGGGGCTCCTCCTGCTGCTGGACGGGTCCTCGTCCGCGGCCATGCGCGGCGGCGTGCCCGTCGTCTGGGGCCTGGGCATCGGCGCGCTGCTGCGCCTGCTGCACCTGCCCATGCAGGCCAGCGTGCCGAGCGTCGACGACACGGGCCACGCGATCGCGCTGCTGCTCACGTTCCGCTGCCTCGGGGGCCTCGTCGGGCTCGCCGTCGGGTCGACCGTCTTCAGCAGCGTGTTCGCGCGCGCCGCCGCCGCCGCCGCCGAGCTTCCCGGCACCCCCCTGGGCGCCCTTGCGGACGGGCACGCCGCCATCGCCTTCATCCCCACCCTGCGCACCCTGGACCTCCCCGCCGACGTGCTGGCCCCTGTCCTGCTGGCCTACCTGTCCGCCATGCGCGCCGTCTTCTACGTCATGATCGCCTTCTCCGCCCTCGGGCTCCTGACTTCCCTGCTCACCGAGGAGCTGACCCTGCAGAAAACCGACCGCGGGCGCCAGCGCTTCGAGACTTGATTTGTCGTGGGGTGTGGATACCTAGATTGTAAAATACCCGGTGGTGGATGGTCAGGTACTCTAGTAAATGGAACTTTAATATAGAATATTATGTGTAATTAAGTAATACTAATGATGGGATTTTAGATGATAGGTGGCAATGGGAATAAAGTAGAAAGAAGGCAGTTCTCGGATTACTGCTTCACGCTTATGACATTCTGGAAGTGGGAATGTCGCATGTTAGGTACATTGATTAGAACTTACAACAAGAGATTAGCAGACGCTACATGATCGACTGTCTTCGGTGGTTGTTTTATAGCGGCGTTTGATCTCAATCGTCCTCCCTCGTCGATTGCTCTTGAATTGAAACACAATTTAGCGAGTTCTGTACAGGTAACAGCTCCAAGTAAGGAGAATACAATGTGCATAGTGGACAATGCTCAAGATCCAGTACTCACGCATGCTGTGAGTGATATTATCCCGAGGGAAGGGTGACTTGTATTCAATGATGGATATCTACCTTTAAGCGTTGAAGCACCAGTGCCGCCTAAACACTATTTCTATCCCAACGTCACTGATCAACGTATGAGTTATACCGAGGAAAATGAAGATATCCTTCCGCGAAGAAAAATACCGAACGGCCATATTTGCGTCCCATCTAAGTATATGATTACCGTGTAAACTTAGTCCACGACCATGGCGAGTATCCAAGTTATCACAATCACCTATGAGGAAGTCAGTGGTGTTATTGATACAAGGGTTTCGAGACTAGAAGGGACACATACAACTCTGATCACAAAGTAATACTAACCATTACGCTATCTTGACTGAGTAGAGGATAGTCCTACCTCCGTAGGATGACCACTAGAATGTTTCCGTAAAGCAGTCAACTTGGAAGGGCCCCCCTTGCTGTCGATAGGCCATGTAGAATGATGGGTCTCAGAATGAACTCCATCACGATGTAGATGGCATGGGCTCGTCATGCACCTCGGTTATGACCGGTCCAGCTGGCGAAGCAGCAATACCGTGTGCAGACTTCAGCCCGTGCTGAAGAGATATACGTGATTGCGAGTAAGCGAGCTTCGAATTCGTTATTCTCTCGAATACGCCAGATACCTTTCGAACAATCATGGAGCCCTTCCTTTTGTCACGCTCCGTGGGAGCCTGGATGAGGTCTAGTAGTGGTCTAGTGTAATCCTGCCACCATTGCTCGTTGCCATCCATCCATTCTCGAGCTTTTTGTCGACCTGAAATCTCGCCCAGCTCAAGATATCTCGTACTATCTGATCATTCTTATTGATCCTGAAACGGACCTGCGTATAATCCAAAGCCCAACTCATAAAAAGAGCCACATCATTCTCACCCATACCCGTCGCTTTTTCGAACGTAATTTCACCAAGTCGGAAAGCTTGTTCCGCGGTGTCGATGTTTGCGGTCTCTAGTAGTCCCATTGCCATCCGAATCAAAAGATCAAAGCCATACCAATTAAGCCTGATTGCTGTCCTTAAGCTCTTCCGAGTTCCCTCCAGGACTCGCTTTGTGGAATCTCTAGTGGAAGCGTCAATCCACCATATGCAGTGAAATTTATTTCGGGGCCGAGCTTTTCCACAGTACCTAGGTATCTAACAGCAAGTTGTGTCTTTCCCTGGCCACCCATACCTTGTAATATGGCAATCTTGGGAGATTGTGTGTTCTCAGCACGAAAAAGACTGTCGATATTGGCCAACAACTCAGGTCTGTCTACGAAGTGTCGGACCTCATAGCGAGAAACCCGATAAATCGCACCAAAACTGGTATGTTCACGGCCGCTTCCCGTCTCAATCCTAGTACCCATGGATTTATCAGGAGGGACACTGTCTTTGGACATCATCGACGTGAGAAGGAAGGTTGTCAATAGTGGGAGCAGTTCGTTAATGCTATCCATAATAGATTCGATCTCATAATCGCTACCAATGCTTTCTAATGCTGCCACCAGCCTGGCCGGAACCGAAGCATCATCGTTTGGGAGATATTTGTTAAGGAGCTCGTCCAGTTTCTCGCCGTAGCGGTTGAGGTTTGATATGTAACTGCGAAGCTTTAGGAGTTCATCGCCTGGCAAGACTTCATTAGAGCCCAAAAGACTTTCCTTGATCCGCCGGATGGTACTGTTGAGAAGGCCTAGCTGGCTTTGTAGGCGCTCGACAAAAGCTTTTGGCCCTTCGGCATCTTCTGGCACATCGCGTAACACTATGAAGACTGCAGTGCGCTTTGTAATTTTGAACGTAATGCCGACGGATTGTACAGCGGCAGCGGCTACGCCGTTTGCGCTCCCCGGTCCCATTTGATGCTGGATTGAATTCAGGAACCACGAGTACCATTCACAGATAGTGACATTGAAGAATGAAAATCCCCGCACGACTATCACGCGGCTCGGGCTTTCATTCTTTGCATTTTGATTTCGGTTTGGGGGCTCAGCTTCTCACGTGTAACGCCGGCCCAGTCCATTTTGATACCGAAGAAGGGGGTAGCAGTCTGTCGACATTTCCTTGGAGGCGAAACGAGAATACTGCTTACCGCCATATAGACAGCCAGGCTTTCTATTATCAAGCTATGCGGTCGAGCAATTTCTCTGTACAGACATATGTGGATTTCCTAAATAATACGACCTTGATAATGTCCATGTCGAATCAGGCATACCTAGAGCACTACCCGCTATGCGGTGGTGCGGGCATGCATTGAGAGATGAGGCAATCTATCATGATGGCTTGCGTATACCATGAAATTGTCGCAAGTACCCTAAAATAGCCATGGTCAGGAAAACGCTTCGAGCCTCGAGGATACGCTACAAGATCGTAATCTGTCGGCACTTGATAGAACGTATATCAGTCTCTGCCGACATTATGTTCTACGCCGCCTCTCGCGTCGCTTATTTTCAGTCGTTAAATGGCTCACGCCGAAGAACCGTTCTCGTATCGATATATTAATAAACTTCTCGACAACGTACGGAAGTAAGTGGTAAAGTGTACCATTCGATTTAACTATACGGCTTATAACAAATTTCATGAACGACATGTACCTCCAAAGTTGGCTCGTCTATTCATGGGTTACCCTCAGATTACTTCTAGACAACTCAGTGTGCTCTACACTTCATCATAAATTTGACATCTTTCCCCATCACTGCTTGATTTAAACATGACTAGCTCACCCTCCTTAATAGTTGTTCGATAATATCTTTCGACATCCTCCCCGACTCAAGGATGTTCTGAAAGGAGACATTCGACCAAAATTCTTCGATGTGACAAGCCGCATATGTTGCAAGCAGACGCCTCAGCTTATCCTGCTCGCCCACTTTACTTCGAGCGTTCTTGTTCGAAAAGTCGATCAGCTGGACCACATCGGACACTCTTGCTCCCTTATGCAGGTTGAACACCTTCAATGTGCGGTGCAGTTTGCGAATGCAGAGTTCTAGAAGTGTGTCTATGGCATAGCAATCTGCGAAGGCATATAGACGGGCGTGAGATAGGAGGACTTCAGAGTAGTCGGTGAAGGCGCTCATGTTCGGTTCTTCCTTCAATCGCTTATCTGGCTCGTCATTACCTATCTCCTTTTGAAATGATTGCCACATGAGATCCTTCTTTGATGGCGACGACAGTAAATAGTCAGAATCGATCCAACTTGAGCGTGCCTTTTTTTTTGTCCTTTTCTTATTCCTATCAAATCCCCGTTCACCAGGCGACAAATAATCTTGCTTTGGCTCCTCTGGCTCTGGCTCTAGCTCTGGCTCTAGCTCTGGCTCTAGCTCTGGCTTTAGCTCTGGCTCTGGCTCTACATTTCCCAACCCAGGTGATGAAGGGGGCGTCTCCAAAAATGGTTCTTCAGCCCGGTAATCGCCCGTGTACGCAAACTCGCAGAAGCGAACAAATGTTTCCTCGTCAGTTTCGCACAGCTCGGCAAGGCTTCCATTATTTTTACTTTTCAACTGCTCGTCAACGAAGGTCCATAGGCGCTTAGACACCTGAGCAACCAGCTCGGCGTGTATCGAGAACTCTTTCTTATACGGTCCGACGAGAAGCTGCAAAGGCTTCGAGGCCGCTATGCTATTGGTTTACATGAGTTAGCTTACGGAATGTTGAATCGACTTTTGATGGCATCCTTCTTACATTGAGTATGGAACACTGGACATTTTCGAAAGCGAAGATAGTTTTTACCACGAGAAGATGTGAATTAGAGGCTCAGGATTACTCTCCGAAACGTAGCCAAGATATAGAAATCGAATCCTCAACGGACAAAAGATATCTCGTTTGCATTTCGCAGGGATTCCCGCAAGCTGACAACGAAGCCTGCAGGCTGCCGTGCAACACCGTGAAGGCTACAGACCAACTGTGCCTAGTTGTCCAAACCAACAAACAAAATGCTTTGCCATGACTGGCGTGAAACCCATACGGCGCCAGGCTTAGGTTTCAAGATAGGCTGAGCGGAGTGGTAGATAAGTTCGCTGCATCAACAAGCATCACCCACAAGGCTTGTTCCGGCAGACATGTCACTTTTCACGCCGCGATGTGATGCAATGAATACTACATAGCAGATCAGCCAATGAAGCAGTGACAAGTCCACTCCAAACGCAAGCAGACCACCCAAAACGGATATGCCAAGTGAGAAATGACAACGACCTGGGAGACTGCATAAGTAGAAAAACATAGCCAGACCTAGGATACCTGGGTACTCAGCAGGGTCCCGTCTTACCCGAGGCCTGCAGATCAACCGTAGGTACCTAATCTACAACAAGGACCTCCATAGAACAGAAAAGCAACATGAATGCGATATATGCAGAATCTCTATTATAATAGGTATTGAGGACCTGCTCTCGGGGCGCGGCGACCACTCCCAGCGCACGTATTATTATCAAACACAAAGCGGCAACACGCTATAAATGAGGTCAAGAGCCCGTCTATCCGAGAGAATCGGTGGTCATCATCATGCGTCCCTTCTATTACAGCCTATAACTCAGTATCGGAAAGTTTCGTCATCGGTCGCCGTCGCCAGGCTAACCCTCTTCGTAGCCGGAAAATAAACGCCGCCCCTATGCCGTCCAGGAGACCCCCTTTCTATAAACAAAAGCCGCGCATTTTTTTAATGATCTTACGCCGAGTCGTATGTATGTACATCCATCCATCCATCCCCGCCCACGTCTCCGTCGGGAGTAAAGCTGCCGCCGCTAGAATCTGCGTGACGTCCGTGCTTCTCGGAAGTAATTGTATTGCATGGGATCGTGCTCGGGACCGAAGTCCTCATCCTGCGGCAAGCCGCCGTAGCCCCGCGGTCCGCCTCCTAGCATGCCCGCCCCTCCCGGTGCTCTATGCGGACGCTCCACGCTGCGTTCTCTCGTTGCGGGGGCAGCCATAGGCATCGCTGCTGCGTTTCCGACCAAGTTGGATCCACTATCATTCCCAACCGAGTACAATGGGCTACGCGAGCGGCCGGGACCTGGCTCAGCAACGTAAGGGGTACTCAAGGGTTGCGAATATCCGCTCGGATAAGTCATGCCTATATCGGAACTAGGCGAGAGTGTTCTACTCGGGCTATCTATTCTAGGAATGCTTGGAATCGTAGGACTTCCAGACCTAGAAGCCGGTTCGCTGCCAGTCCACATACTACTACCAGGAGTACCAGGGCGCATGATGTCGTTGGAGCGGCCGAAGATATCGCCACCGCCATGTTCAGACGCAAATTCGGCCCGAGTTTTGTAATACTCGAAGTCCAGCCTTGACTCAGGGACTATCTCGAATCCCGGCAGGTGGGCCGTTTTTCCGGGTTTGCCTGCGTGCATAGGGTTCATAATGTAGGCATCGGAGTAGCCAGACGTGGACATCGTATCTCCAGAGTAGGCTTCGCGACCGTCCGACAGGCGTCCCTTGTATATAGAAGCCAGGATATTCTGAGCCTTTGCGTGTACCATCGGCGTGTTGAGAGGCTTGTAAAGAGCGGGATGACCAAAGCGATGAGCGAGACCAACCGACCGCAACGGATCCTTCGACATTACCCCCTCTGGATGCTTCTGGATGTTGCGAGTCGAGTAGAAGTGGATTTTATGATCGAACGTTCGAGAGCAATAGAATTTGAAGATTACCATGATGAACGGCAAAGGAATGGACGCGAAGGCCATTGTATGGATCCCATCACCGTGAACCCAAGCAGTTAAAAATACTACTAGATTTGAGAGAATAGTGCCGAAAAGGAATCGGTTGAACAATACCCGCCAAAACATACCACCAGACTCGGTTTTCGTAACGAAGATGTATAGCAGCAGGTATTTCTTCAACCAGACATCGATAGAAAAGTATAACGCCGCAGCCGGAAGCACAAGAGGTTGAAGACCAGCGAAACATAAGGCCACGGTGGAGTAAAACAAGAAGTAGTTATAGTAACTGGCGTAATCGAAAGATGGGGGTGCTGTGAGTTCAATCATCTCCCTAGGTGTGGGACTTGAAAATTTGCGCATGAAGAAGCTGTAGATAAGCGTCCATAGTTGTGCCAAATCGACGGCCGCGCCTAGATTTCTCTGCAACAGCCAGGTAACCCAGAATGACGATATGTCACATAGTGAGATGAACAAGGTGACACCGAAGTTCGATAACTCATCCCAGGCTTTCTGTGGGTCGTTGGCAACCGACGAAACCAGATTCCAAATCGTGCTGAAGAGACAGAAGACGATCAAGTTGTTGAATACGAAAAAGGCATATAATTTGCCGACGACATGGCGCTCACGTCCCGTCTTTGTACGGTCACCGGCTCTAATGGCAAGTCGTCGGAAGATGATAGGAAGGACCAGGTATACCAAAGATAAGACAGCCGGAGATGCCACACCTTGCACGATAGACCAGAACCCAGTGTTGCCGGACAACTGGGCCTGGAAGGCGGGCCAAACCAGTCCTAAATTGCTTAAGTTGACCAAGAAGATGGCAATCATCGCACTGGGCGCGATCCAAACTAGTGTTAGTATAACGATCCAGAGGTTGATAATGATTCTTCTCCAGCTTCGATTCGCAGGGGTGAGAGGCATATTGTCCCAGATAATGTCATTTGGTCTTGGGGCTAGGACAATGGTAGCACCTTGGGGCTTCTTCTTGCGTAGAGCGTATGCGATGCTGTGAGCTTCGGCAATGTCGTCATAACTAGCAAAACCGTAAGACAAAGTACTGCGCTTGTCTATATTCGCTCGGGCCTCTTTAACTTCAATCTCAAGCTCTCTGATTCGTTGGGTCAGATATTCGATGGCGTCAACTTTCTGTCCCTTGGGATATGTGGTATACGAGGGATCTTTCTTGGAAGGGTGGCACATAGGTCGACCAGCTGGCAGATTTTGGGGATCCTTGAGGTACTTAGCTAGTACTTTCTCAAGCTTCCGAACGGTATGGTCGTGCTGGCGAATCAAGTTCGGCAAGTCCCTAACGTTGCGAGCAGCAGCGGTCCTCGCAAACGAAGCGTGCGGAATGACATCGTCGATGATTCTCGCAATGCCTTCATCATTGGCATACTTCTTAGGAATATCGTTCAACTACGTCTTTGTTAGCTACTGCCACCGTTATAGAACAAAAGATGACTAACCATCAAAGTCCGGGCAGATAGACTTTGCTGATACTCTTTAGTTTCAAAGTATACACGTCTGAGCGATAGAACGCGCCTATAGTTCCACCACAGAAACCCAATGATAATAAAGTTGAATAAATATGCCGTTACCACCAACGCCCAAATAGGCTGATCGTTGACGTTAGAAGGCGTCAACCTCATGAACCATTTTTGGTTACCTGACTTGTCGCTGTTGAGCGTGTAGTATACGGGAAGGAGAATGCTGCATCCGACGACGCCAAGGACGAGGAAAATATTGCGGCACATAACAGTGAACCTCAAGAATATGGCAGCATCCATGCCTGCGTGAGCGATCATGTCTTTCTCTGTCGTCTTCCATAACGGCGGGATCCACGCCAAGTACCCCTTACCTATAGGAGGCGGCGCATGTTCTTCGTCGGCATGCTTGAGCTTCGGTGCGTAGACGACGGAATTGTATGGTCGGAGAAACGAAAACGCGATAGCAATGAATACGGTAAATCCTATAGACGTACCCAAGGCAGACCATATGGCACCATCTGTAAGCTAATGGGAAGTTTCAAGTTAGCTACTTATTCAGGGGTTTGTATTGAAGGCAGGCCAGTCTGTATTTACCGTTTGTTTAAAAGGGTTCCGCAGCAACTGTAGTAACTCTTGGGCCGGATTCAAATCCTGCCTAGGCACCAAGTGCTGTATATTATGCCAGACGTCCATCCTATCGTAGACACCCGTATAGGGCCGGTGGTTGAAGCGTCGCCCAATTTACAAGTACCACCAAGCCTCAAGGGACACCCACGCGATTAACGATAGAAGATGTATTTCAAGATCGTATGGGAAGCATCCGGGATTTCGAAACAATATGTACCGGTTAGATATAATATGGTGATAATGGTCTCGTGGGATTAGTTTATGAAAGAACCCCGAGGTATTGTATTCGGTTTGGCGATATCCTTTCCGGGGGTAAGAGGAGACAAACTAATATCCTTCAACAAAGGCAGTCGTTATTGTCGAGGTATAGCGAAAGTGGGAGGTACACAAAGCGAGCGCAAACGAGCGACGCGACCGCTGTTGTATAGGTCGATGGTTGAACAAGTTACACGATCGAAGGGAGAAAGAATACCAAATGCAGTATTACGTAGGTTGGCTCGAGGAAATCAGTGGTGGTAGTGGTAATAATAGTGGTATACTCCGTAGGTACATAAATAAGTAAGGGGAGAAGGGTTACCTAGATAACCTTAAGTGCACCTATTAGATTAGGTACCTGATAGGCAGGTATGTACCTAATGTACGAAATAGGACAGAGAACAACTGCAATGTATTGCGTACTTATGCAAGTGAATAGTGCATGTCTATGTGTAGAAAAGAAGGTATCGCCATGTACAATGTGGGAAGAGCAAAGAAGCGAGTGTTGAGATTGAGAAAAATTTGGAAATTTTCAGAAAGACCAGACGACCTACTTTGATGTTGGGATCACTTCTAGGCCCTTGGGAGACTCAGATAGAATGACGAAAGGTCGCATTTGCCATCCAAAACACATCGAGCTAACGGGTACTTCACTAACCGCTTGTAGTACGGAAATTTTTAGGGGCATCAATCCATGATATTATGTATTACACGGTGGTTGAATGTATTTTTAACCCGGATAACTCGTATCTATGAAAATCGAAAAGTCTAATAAGATGTTTGTGATTTCGTTGCCAAGAGGAGTCACCCGTTTAGTGAATTGTACTTGTTCAATACATTTGCTTTTCCAAGAAACTCGACTTAGATAGAGTAAAATAATTGCAGTTTTATTTCTGTGAATATAATATATAATAGCCTATTACAAACTATATGTATCCCTAGTATATGGACACGTAGGTAGTAAATATAACTTATTTCTCACTGATTTAAGCATTATGCTGGATGATCTTCGAAAATCATCTCATGGGTATGCAAGACATTTCCGAGTCTCCCTATTCAACAACAACTTTGAATATCGTGGTCCATCGCCTTTAGATATGCCTAAATACATACGTGATGCTCATTACTTGCTGTATCTTCGTATCGAGGCCCGCTTTTAACCCCTGGTAAAATCCAAGCTTAAGAGAGTCGAGACCAGGAGTTGCATCCAATAACAATAGCCAGGCAACTCAGTTCCCACCCAAAGTTCTATTTTTGACCAGTCCATTGCTAGGGCCAACATTGCCGCGTACCTAGTTAGCCAATGGATGGTGAGTGTCTATAGCGAATTGGCGGGGTCATTCCAGAATACGAGCTTTTCTACTGAACACCCACCTACTTAATCAGTTAATGCAAGACATTGTTGGCCTCAATAATAATATGGAAGTCCATGCGAGCAAGTCATTGTTTAATGTCATATGTCTATGGATTCACATAAAGAATTCTGGAACTTGTTAACCATATATCACTTACATGTCTAAATACCTAGGAGGTACGTAGGTAATATTCAAGTGTTTGACTCATGACAGCTTTACTTAGGTACTTAGCATATATGTATGTAGATTTGTACTTGGCTGCTTGGGTTTAGTCTTACAAGGTATTGAGTTTCTAGAAAATACCAAGGACCGATTTCTGTAACGTACTAAGGGTCCGCCGATCCCCGAACCAGGATGTCGGGAACGGGGGACTTCAAAATTCAAACTTCAAAGAACACTCACCCTTGACAATTCGTAAAATCTTTAAATTTTCAAGGCTCGCGCACGACAGCCAATGAAATATAAGGGATGTCTCTATCGCCTCTACTATGTGTATCATTACTCACCTATCTACCTAGGTAGGTATGTAAATGTTGCGGTCGGCTGCCTCAGGTCTCATGTCAACCGCTTTCTTAAATAAGACTTGCATAGAAGCCGGTGGCTTACAACGAGAAGAATGTAGCTTGATGCCGCCATGGTTCAGATGATCAATATAAGCGAACATAAATTATTTTAAGTTTTCGATCCCAAGAATCTGCTTACCTACCGGTAGGTAACATGTGTCTAAATCTCTTGATATTCATATACGCAAGATATCAGTGCCCTCAATCCCTTTCCGACTCAACCTCGTATATATTTCCGCATCACAGAGCGCATTAGCATC
The DNA here is from genome assembly GCA_022578535.1 of Jackrogersella minutella. Classification (NCBI taxonomy): domain Eukaryota; kingdom Fungi; phylum Ascomycota; class Sordariomycetes; order Xylariales; family Hypoxylaceae; genus Jackrogersella; species Jackrogersella minutella. The sequence goes on from MU388495.1 coordinate 16,274, forward strand.
AGTAATCCTCCAGACAGGCTGCTTACTACCCGTGATTGTCACAGGGTCCAATAAGAGGATTTTCGCGATGCGCCGACATTTTTGGTACTTCCCCATCACGCCCGCCTCTATCTCGAATATTATACGCTTAAATATAGGATTAACTACCTCGGTACTATGAAGGTCGCCTGAGCAAATCTGTCATGGTCATTCAACATAATTGTGGCAATGGCCGTCCATCTGTAATTCCGTAACTCTCAATATAAACCTTCCACACTATTATGAATTACGAGTCTACGCCGATGAACAACACCACACTCCTATGGAAAGTCTATATTTCTTATACAACTCTTTGGTTATCAACATGTAGGTATTCTACATTGGTCAAAGTTACGCTTACCTTCCTCCAAATCGTCGTCAGGATCGATTGACTAAGGTTAGTCGTCCAAAGAAGGCACATCACAATTCCATCTCACTTGCAAGTCAACGAACCTATACATACGTACTATAGCTAAGTAAGCTAGGTTTAAATTCTAGTTTCCGATGGCAGCTCGGGAGCTCACCACGCGCTTATGCAGGAACCAACTCATGTTGTGTCCTAGTTCAAATGAATGACTTCTGCAAGATCGCGTCTGGTCATGCACACGATGAAGACGTGAAAACTAGCCCTCTGATGAGGCTAGTACAACACTAGACTTACATTATACATGGCATATGCCACCGCATAAAGGGAAACCAGTACATATCTTAGGATATCTTCGTAACTGAAGCTTACGCGTATTCTTCAGATGAGGTTAGTTCTACACATGGTTCCTAAAAGCTTAACTCGTGTCTCCTAGCTGAGTCTAGCCCACGGCCGATTCTTTAAGGCGTGAAGAACGATGTCTAGCATCTGAGATTATAATAGCACAATATGGAAGCTTCAAATAAGTTCGTCTAACCGACGAAACGGTTGAGCCTTTATTCTTATTGTTCATTGGTGTACGGCAAATGTTTCCACTTCAACCACGACACATAGGAGGTAGGTACATACTAGCTTGACCTAAAACTTAACTACAACGAAGACTGCTAAGTCTTAGCTGTGCACTGACTCGCTGGTTGCGTAAAATGATAGATAAAGTCCCTAATCAAGCCTCGTTAGTATTGGTTGCTCCAGTTCATCATCATGGCCAACAGTGGACTTTTAGAGTAAGACATCTTTCACTAAATCTTCAACATGTTCCATGGTTCAATAGTGTCATTCATTTTTACCATGTTGACCAATATCAATATGATTATTTATCAATATATTCTTGATCTTTCTCAGAGTGCTTGATACGGACAACCCAGGTTGCCGACTACACTACATCGTACTGCGTAATGTCAACCACGTCTCCAGTAAAAAGGAAAGGGGCTCCGGCGTTCGCTGACAGCAGTAGGACGGCCGTTAAAGCAACGGAACAGTCCCGGATCTGACAGTTTTCTTTAATCCTTAAAAAAAGTACAGGTATGTACAGAAAAGCCTGAACGTAACAAATTTCGCCTTTTCCGACCAGAACGACAATAACTTCAACACAGCGCCCCCCTGCCCCATTTTCTGAATTTATAGACTTGTAGGGATTATTCGAATCGATGTATTGGAAGAGGAAAGAATGAAACGTTTTATTTTTTTCGGTTGTCATTGTAAGACTTTCAATCGGCTGTTCCCTGACTTCGGGTTTTTCTTGCTGCTCGACCTACAACAGGTGCTGCTTTCTTATTCTTCCTTGGTCGGCCAGCTTTCTTAGGCGCGCCGTTAGTAGCAGATCCGTTAGTCTTTTGCTTTTTCTCGACTGGCACATCTTCAGAAGATTTTTCAATAGTAGTATCGCCATGGGCCTCCTCAGCTTCACTCAGTTTACGCTTATCTCCGATGCTAGCTTCTATTTTCTCGGGCTTAGAAGCCACCGGCTTGGGATCAGCTTCCGGCACGTCTTTCGTTGGTTCTTGGACGGGAAGAGCACCAGTCATCTCGGCAGTTTGAGTTGGGGCGGTGTCCGGGATATCCTGATCGCGAATTTCCTCAACCGCGACTGGCTTTGGGGGCTCTTTCGTTTCTCCGTTAGTAAGCGATGGAGCCTCGGCTGTTGTGGTGTCTGTAGGAATAGGTCGCGTAGGTACAGGATCGGCGGGTTTCTCTGGCTGCGAAGCAGGTTTCTCAGCTTTGTCAATCTTTTCGGCTAACTCCCCCTCCTTCGAACTGGTAGTAGTGGCATTGTTTTGCGTCGAGGACTCGGAGGTAGGCGCAGTGGCCGCAGTCTCAGTCGCAGTCTCAGTCGCAATCAATGGCTCTACGGAATCTTCTCCTGTGTTCAGAGGCCCTTTCGAAGCTGGTGGAACAATGGGCTGCGACTCGGAAACTGCCGCATCACCGTTTGCACCTGGTCCTGTAATGTTAGCGCACTGTGCCACTGTTGCGATCTGGTCGCACGAGCGCGGGAAGCGCGCAAGCACTCAGAGCAACTCAATTGAACTCATATAAAGATCGCATATGTATCTATGGTGTCCATGGTAGGCGATTAAAGGGAAAACTACCTTTTTCAGTGCCGTTAGTGTTGTTGTCGGCCATTTTGATGACGTCAGAAGAGCTAGTTAAGAGTTACACACAGTGTGTACTGTGACTTATATGGACGGCCGATGTTAACGGAAGAAGCGAATTAGAAAGTGTGATGATGTCAAGTTACGATGAATACTGGTTGTGAAATATCGTGGAGGTTCGAAGATGCTGGCAGAAGCTGACATGAGAAAGAGAAAAGAAAAGAAGAAAAAGAGGAATAGAAACTGGGAGAAAGCGAGGTGAGGTCGGTCAACGTTCTTGATCCATCTCACAGATTAGTAGTACGGACGAATCAGAAGCTACAACGGCACCGGGAAAACTATTTGAGGGCGAAGCTTCTTTCCACATTTGCTTCCAGATCCTTACGCAACCGGAACACAAACATAGCACATAGCAACTGCCAGGTCAGGGAGCAGGGAAGCAATAGGGAGCAAGGGGGGAGAGCTAGGGAACGCCTGCATCCGGCTACCAATGAGGGGAAGCTGCAGCATGATTGCGAAGCTCATCAAGCTGTAACCAAATCTGGTCGTTCACTACACAAAATTATTAGAATTTATCCAACACTCTGTATCATACCATCAGGAACCGCTGTGTACGGCACATCCACCTTGTCTGCTTGTATTTTATAATCCAACTGGCCATCTGTTAGTTTCACTTACTTTCATCCATCCATCCATTCATACCTACCTAGGTACCCATGGATACTCATCACAAGAATGGACAGACAACGGGCCGAAACAGACACTGGTATATTCTTATTTCCGGTAAGCTCAAACGTTGTTGTTTGGGTTAATTGACGAAGTCATTCCCATCTGTCAGCTTCTGGAATGACATCTGTATCGGGCACAAATTGCGTTGTCTTATCCAACTTGAACAACCGCATGTGCTTACACATGAAATTGAGAACATTGTAAGCATCGCGAAAACATAATATCAATCGAACAAAGGGTCTCAGTCTCAATTTCAAATGAAACGGACACCTTTTGAATCGTGAAATTACATGACAATGTTCTTGAGAGGCCTGCCAATATTAGATGCTATACCGCTAGCAGCGCTAGGTATGCAATACATGCTTGCAGCTGAGGCTCATCGAAGAATATCGTGATAGGCGGGCGGGCCAGAGGAGGATGGAGATTGAGGGCGTGTTTTGCGCGGAAAGCATTGCTTATACTTATGGCCGTGCACTCGAAGTACTTAAGCGGGCAAAGAATATTCCCGCTTACGGTACTTTA
>MU388496.1:0-19942 GCA_022578535.1 Jackrogersella minutella
GTGCAGGTGGTGCAGGTGGTGAAGGTGGTTGCAGTGAAGCCATGTTCAAAACTTAAATTGTGGTTACCATGAAGCCATGTTCAGAAAGTTCCCTTAAGAAACTTTGGCAGAAAATTGGTGGTGGGATGGGATGCTCTTTCTAATCAGTACGATAAGATATTATAGGCAGGCGGTAAGAGCTCTCTTACCTAAGTAGCTTGGGTATCTCAGCGAATTAAGATTTTTAATCAAAAACAACTGCGCCTCCTTTAGTCATATGACTTAAGCGATTATGGTCCGCGCCAATGTAAAATCTTTTAGGAAAACAAAAAAGCAGAAAAAAACTCAACTTGAGTCAGAGTCATTGTGATTATAGTTTGCTGTGGCACAAAAGGGGCATTCCCAAAAATTACCTGTGGTCTGAGCTTAGAGATAACTTTTATTTTTTTAAATTTTTGGGGACTTTTTTTCCCTTCTTCGAGTACGGCCCTCCCAAGTGTCCGTAAAAAAATGGCCCTCCGCAAGCTCCGGGATTTTTTGGTCCTCCCAAATGTACGGGGACTCGAAGAAGAAAAAAAAGGTCACCAAAAGTTTTTCTTCGCAGAAAGCTGGTTGTTTGGGAGTAGGCCGAAGTTCGTCATTTAATTGTTGAGAGTAGGTACCTAATAAAGGAAGGAAAAAAAGTCAGAATCCGTCCGAAGGACCGCATCCTAGGCCTTCAACATTCTACCGGGTATATGATTGGTCAGTAGGTATCCGCAATTATCATCTTTTTTTGGCCAATGATAATAAGGCAAACTGCTGAATAATTAATCACGTAAGCAGATTGAGTTTGAGCGTATTGATTTTGCACGGTTCAACAACCCAACCTTAATAGTAAAAGTCGTTCGAACCGTCCGGGTATTGAACGGATTGTCAAACAGGGTACGGTATTTGTTTCGTACGTAGTTGACCGACGGTTCTCATTTTCTACTGTACATGTACCGTCAGAATACGGTTTTTCAGAATCATGATATGGCGGTACCTAATGTAGAATGTCCTTCGGACGGATAACTGACTAACAATCCATAGGGCTGACCATACATCCCATCCGGGGTATACCAGGGTATCACTCAAGTTTTTCAATGACTTCGCTGATAGAACTTACAGTCAGTCGTCGCGTGAGCATGGTCCTCTCTAACAAGTCGAGTCCGGCTTGGTTCCATGCCGCGATTTGCATCCCCGTTTGGTGTGAATATGCGAGCCCCTTCATCTGTACAAGTGCAAATCCACAGTCACCATTTACCGTGACCGTCATTTGGTTAGAATACCTATAAAGAGCCCCATTGGCACCGACGACAGCGTATAATCAAACAGTCGGTCTATCCATTGCCTACCTACGTGTATATAGATAAGTATGGCCTAGTTTGCCTCGTCTCCCAGGCCCGTTTTTTATGGTGGCTGCGCCTGCGGCGCAGTGGTGGAGCTGTGGCTAGACTATTCTCACACTCTGTACCGGTACCTATTTTTGACTGGCAGAAGGCTACAGTTACTTAGAAGTGGAGAAGAATACATTTAAGTCACTATATCTTTGCAGAGCTCGATGTACTTTTCTCCACTCTTAAGTAACTGTAGCCTTCTGCGAGTCAAAGAACTCTATGTACCGACTAACCCTAATATGGCTCTAGACCCCCAATTTACACAACACCACAAAAAAGGGCCTGGTAAAATGTTGTACCCTATCGTTTTAGAAAGGTACGCTCACACCAAAAAACAAAACAATCGAAATGACAAAATTCAAAATTACAACATTTGCATAAAAATGACCACGTCTTAAAAACACCATATTTGAATACAGAATAGAATTCTCTATCAGACTATATATATTTTATTCTAAGCAGGACAAAGCTGTTCTTAACGTTTTAGACAATGTCTGAAATTCCGGAATTGTACGCCCACGCGCCGACAACCCCTCCCCCTCTAACACCAACCACCTATCGGGCTGATGACGATAATAACAACTCTCAGCTCTTGAGACTGGGTGACTCATGCCTTAATGACTTTTCTTTTCCTGATCAGCCACTCCTCGGTGATATTTACAAGGGTATCGGCTTCATACCAAATTCCTTCGAAAATGCCTCGCATCATAACCTTCTCATAATCCACCTAATCCGTTGGATATACCGGTCGTTAGCAGATACAGAGTACATCAACGAGTTCTCCGAATTCCTATATCCTGATCAGGACGGGACCGGGATTCAAGAAACATATCGTCGGCGATTCATTCGCCTTGTACTTACTGCCATGCTGGGGGGGAACACCAAGGTCCCGCGGAAAGAACAGGTTGACGCGGTACACGATCTTGTTTTCAATGAGATTGACCTTGTCTTCATCGCGAAGACTAGTTTCGGCAAGAGTTTGATCATCCAAGCGTTCTCGTTGATAACCGATCGTATCACCATTCAGATTGCTCCTCTCGTTAAGCTAGGCGAAGAGCAGCGAGACTCTGTATTAAAGGTGCCTTGGTCTACGCCGCTACTTATTTGTGCCGATACTAGGGCTCACGATAAAGAGATGTTTAAACGACTAGCCGCAGGAGACCATAGCCATATCATCTTGAGCCCTGAACAGATATCGGTACCTGGGTTCCAGAAGGCGTTGACCTCGCAGATTTTCTCTCAGCGGTGTGGGTTGCTAGCCATCGACGAGGCACATCTTTTATCAGATTGGAACGAATTCAGGCCGGAATTTGCACAGATCCGAAACCTGCGTTACCTTCTGGGTAGGCACGTCCATTGGTTTGCTTGTACGGCAACTGCAAGCAAGTCGACTGAGAACCAAATCCTCAAATATGGCGGTTTCTTAGTTGGTTCGAGTGTGGCAACTGCTTCGTATAAACTTAGTATTCGACGCTTTAGTGCTGATCGGCCTGAGATTGATATCGGTGTATTCCCAATACCACGAGGCTTTTCAACGGACTGGGCCCAGCTGAACTTCCTATTCCCGAATGATTTGCTTCCTAATAGCCGTGGTCTGGCACTAATCCCGAAGACCATCATTTACATTGATAGCAAGGCTAAGACGCTGGCCATCAGAGAGCATCTGGTCAAGACGCTGTTGGACAAGGGGTTCCTGGAAGACGACGTAAGGGGCACCATCAAGTTTTATACGTCATCAGTGCCGGCCGGTGACCAGGCTTGCATATACAATGAGTTTAAGAACCAAGGTTCCCGTACTCGAATCGTAATATCTACCGTGGCTCTTGGACTTGGAATGGACATTCCAGATATTTCTAGGATTGTCCAATGGGGGTTTCCAACTAGTTTATCCATCGAGGATCTCTGGCAGCGTTTTAGCAGGGCTGTCCGTGGCTTCAGTCGGTTGGGTATGCAAGAACATGGGCAGGCTATTTTATTTGCACCTTATTGGGCCTTTGACCGGCTCGGGGTTGATCGAACAACTGGCAGGCGGCAGGGTCGATCCAGTTCCACGCGGAGTCCCGTCGATACTGTGGTCCAGGGGTCTCCGTCGGAAAATCAAGGTGCAGTTGACGCCGACTCGTCTGCGACCGAAGAGGGCGATGCCGATGTTGAGGCCGGTGCGCCTCTGTCTGACCAGGACGACTCATGTAACGGCCGCTCTGGGGAGGCCCTGGTTGTGCCCAATACAAGACCGACGAAGCTGCGGACGTGGACTTCCGAGGAGCTTTCCAACCGGTCAAAGCTAGGCGGACAGTGGCATGAGTTAATAAATGGCAGCTGTGTCCGTCGTGTAATCCTTTCTGTCCTCTGTGAAGAAGAGGCTAGTAAATTCGAAGGCGACGATGTTAATTTACCAGGGGGTAATTTATGTTGTACCTCGTGTACGCCCGGTCTTATCGAAGTCTCTGACGCTCCGCTAGCCTCGAGGCTCTCGGTATGGAGAGAGCCGCGGAAAGGGAAATTCAAAGGATATGCTTGGGAAATGTTGCAGTATTGGCGCAGACAGAAGACAAGACAACTGTTTTCTAAAGAAAGATACCAGATGGGCAGCGAGGGCCTTGAGTGGATGTTTATGCCAACAGCTTTAGTGCGTGCGTTACTTAGTACGTTTCCAGGAGACAAGAGGAAGGCCCGTGAAGGATATCCGTATAAGTCTGTCGGCGATCTCGCCGCTGCTGTGGATGGCCTTGCAGAGTGGCAATACTGGAGTCAACTTCAGAGCCAACTCTTAAAAGCACTCTGCTTGATACACCAGAAAGCTCTCGATAAGGTCACCTCCGATGAGCTCGACACACTAACTCGCGCCAAGACTGTTCCCCGCTAGGCGTTGGCTAGCATTGCTCTCTTGCAACACGTGGATAAGACGATGTATGCGGGATGAAGAGGCCCTGAGGTTTTCGCCATGTTCCCTTAATAGGAAACCACGCATGAATTGTTCAAAGCTCGCCCTTTTCTTTATATACGGGCTTTTCCAGAACTGCATAGTATCATTTTTTGCTTGACTATCGGAAGGTTCGGCGTAATAAAAGCCAACGAAGTCGGCATCGTTGAGTTCGGTAATAGGTGATGATATGAACGCATCGGCTTCGTTCTGGACACCAAGTCGCGTAGGAGTATCGGGATAGTCCTGACCAGGGTGAGAAGCGTCATTACTGAAAGACATAATGAAGTATATTATATAATAGCAACAATAGACAACTTAATATTGTGTATTAACTTATAAAACCACGGTGAGTGCTGATTTTAAGGTTGTTCAAAGTGGTTTTCCGCAGGGCTGGCTTTACCTCGTACAACTATTTCTCAGGCCCCCGTGGCTCATTTTATGTTTCTTTATTCTAATTAATTAATTTCTAAGTTTTTTTTTAACGTTATGGATCAATACATAGACTACTTGCAAAGACTTAGAGAACGAGCCAACGGGTAGCCTGAGATTCTGAGGCAAGGCCTACCTAGTGTGCAGAGCTTCCGGCTGCTAACAAGTCGTACAAGGGTTGATCGGCTGTCCCAGACCCGTGACTGTGCCCCGGGTAGTTCGGGACGTTAGGTCTATGGCTGTTATACGTACCCTGATTCGAGCCCGCGACACTACCATAACCGCTACTCCGGTTATTGCTGTAACCTTTGTGATTTGTACTGCTGTTATGGTTCGCGGGATTTATGCCGTACCAATTCTGCTGGGATTGTGGATTGGCGTTGGGTTGTTGTAACGGGTAAGACCCATAGGACTGGGGTTCGGTTGATTATAAGATGCGTTCCGACGTGCGGTTCGTGCTTTAGCAGGCCTTGTCCCATAACTATGAGATGTAGGGGCTGCAGCTGCAGCTGGTGCCATTGAGTAAGTGCTGCTCGCATTTGGCTGGTTGTACGTCTTGCTACCTCGGGTCTGCGAGGTTGCCCATTGATTTGTTGTGGGGTTACTGGTATCGTTATATCCAGTTGATGTATTCAGTGCCTGGGAAAGGGGGTTGGATGATGTAGTGCTCCGGGAATAGTCATAAGCTTGCGTCGATGAAAACGAAGCCGACGTCGTAGTGTTTGTATTGGGGTGATATGATCCAGGCTGGTAAGCAATGTGAGACGAGTTCTGATCATTGACTGAACTGTCATACTGGCCATTAGTGGAGCTGTCATAACGTGCGTACGGATCGTAATTAGGAATCGACGTTGACAGTTTCGTGTTGTAGGATGCACTAATAGCGGTTTGGGGGGCTTGGGGTGGAAGGCGAGATGTCGACGTGACTGGCGTATTGGTTTGTGACCTATGGCCTTGCCGAGACTTTGCCCGGGCTGCAGTTTGGAATGGTGACCTCGTGACCGGCGAAGGCTGGCTCGCTCTTTGCATGGCAGCCTGGGATGACATTGCTGCATGCTTCAAATTATCAGGAGTTTGCTGGCTTGCTTCTACACTAGAATTGCGCGACTTTGACTGCTGGGAGACCTGCTGCTTAGTTAATGGTGGCGACGATGTGGCGGCTTGTCCTGGAACTGATGAGTTATTCCAGACAGGTGTGTGTTGCGGGATGACTGGCACTGGGATTGGAGCTTGTCTATTTGGACTGATTAGAAGACTATGGCGGTTGGCGGTTGGCGATCTCTGCCCCTTTTGTTTCGTCGTCGAGGCCGGTTGAGGGAACGTTAACCTTGATGGGTGTTCGGCTTGATGGGATGTCGAAGGAAATGTTGAATTTGGAGAGGATTCAAACTGAGTCCCGCGCGCTCGAGATTCTGGGAACGTCATTGCTGGTATTGATGTATGACCTAGCGTCGGTTGTGAATCTTGCAAAACTGCGACCCCAGAGCTATTATTTTGATAGTATTGTGTCGTAGGAGGATGTGCTGGAGGCTGTGTTGCAACCGGTTGATGTTCAGTAGGCACTGATAAAATGTTTGGATCTGGTATGAATTCTTCATTGTCCGAATCTGGGGACCATGAATCAATGTAATGAGCTAAGTGATGTAAGGAATCCGGATCCGGTACTGCGGGCATTTGTATTGTTTCTTGAGCTTCAATTTGAGCCTGGTATTGTTCACTTTCTCCAGGTAGATCAGAGTCTTCATTTTCAACTATCCCAGCAGGTATCCCCGACTTTCTGGCGCGAGTTTTGGGAGGTAAATAAACGCATTCCACGCCAGCCTCGATACAGATAGAACAACTTGGATGTTCTCTCATACACTAGATCCTGTTAGCACTGGGTCCTCACTTGAAAAGTGGGATATATCTACGCACCTTCATTTTTCTGTCCTTACAAGCCTGACAATTACCGTCCGTCCTCCTACCAGTTGGCTTCAAAGTGGAAGTTGTGGGTCCAACTTCACCATCCTGATCCACCGGTACTGTTGCACCACTGCAGAGAGTAACTTCAGCCGCTGGTTTATCCGACTTTCTTTTTCGAGCGCGTCTCTTCGTAGGCGTATCAGTGGTCCCAGGGATAGATATTGGCACTGAGGCAGTTGTAGGGGTCGCATCGGCAAAGGGTCCTTCAGCTGGGGTAGAAGTCGATGGTGGGGGTTGGATTTTATCCTTGCCCTCCGGAATGACAACTAGCTTCTCGGCGCCATACCTTTCTAACATATCTAACGAAGTTGCCTGCAAGTCTGGTGCCTGGTTCGAAAATATTTCGAATTGTTCCTTCGACAGTGTCGCAGGATCAACGCCACGCCCAGTAAGGAGCTCTATCGCCGTCCGTTCGCGCCGCGCGGCTTCGTCTGGAGGAATACTCAAAACAGACGTTAACCGTATGTTACTTGGGCCTTCACTCTGAGACTCGGTACCATTCTGACCAACTTGACTACCTTCAACAGACACGTCGCCCATCGGCGCTTCTGGCGCTTTGCCCATTCTCCTTGCGCGCTTCTTGCGACTTCCTGTTTCGCCTTCAGTTGGTGGTGGTGGCTTGGCCCTCGGTGTCCTCTGGCTGCTGGCCTTGCCATTATTGACCGGCGCAGGTGGTAAGTCAGGTGCAAGGAGCTCTAGAAGCTGCGCGACAGTCTTGTGGATAGGCGTGTGGTTATATTTGACTATAACACTCCGGGTGGATTTCGCAAAAGAGATGGTTAGGGTTCCTCGACAGTCAAAGGCGGGACGAGCTATGATGGAGTCAGGATCTTTACTCCTACTATACCAGAGCATTTATACTCACAAGCATTAGTTGGATCCAAATCACCTATACCGCTGTAATTACCAATGACAGGTTTCTTGGTACTTTTTTCATTTGCGCGATTCCATGCTTGCAACGAGTCCTTGCAGACGTATGTAAACGTCCAACCTTGCGCACCCTTAGAAACCTGTCGAACTAGCCATGAGCTACTGTCAGTTACTCCCATGCAACCGACAATATGCTTTGCGACAGCTCGCTGGAGTACGGGGTCGTCTGCGGGTTGGCTCTGCACTGTTTCGGAGACATTCACGGATCGAGTAATAGGCTGATGCTGTGACTGTTGCGCTGGGTCGACGGGGCCATCAATGGCACTATTCCCAGGATTTTCTTCTAAATGAAAGACTGTATTATGGCGAAGTTCGAAGGTAATGGAGGTACGTTCGGCACGCGTATCGGTCGTCTTCGAAGCGAGGCTATAGTGTAGCTTCTCTTGTATTTCGCGAATAGAATTACACACGTAGTTGCCTCGTGGTGAGTCTAGACCCAGGAGAGCGTCCATTCCGGCGACGGTACGAGAACGGGCAGAAGTATATTATTCTGTCACTCTTACTGTCCGGGTTGAAGTGAAACTGAACAATGGGGTGTTGAGCAATTGAATCCATTAATCTGGCTGGCTGAGGCTTGAGCTAAGCTACCTATGTAAAGTGTAAAACTAATACTAAGCAAACATGACAACTCCATGATAACCTGTATCGTTATCTAATCTAATCTCTTATCACCTTTTGATAGATTACGCAATTGGCTGATCATGCTTACAGAAACATTGATTGATTGAATGGATAAATGCAGGAACCAGGCCCACACTCTGGGGGTACCTAACCTTAAGTGGGTACAAATACCTAGGTACAACATGTAGACTTTGTGAGATTCTATTATGTAATCAAATCAATCACCTGGGCACTTACCTAAGCACACCTTTAGCACCTTGATCTAACACTCTTTCAAAGGTGACATGAAGGCGGCGATACATTCATAATCTTATATTCTCAACTATTCTGTCTGCATCTCATGGAAGTTCCCTATAGTAAACAATTTACACAAATTAACATCCCCTACCTAGGTAGTAGCAGGAAGTCAATAGTTTAGTATACCTGTGATTTTATACACCTGTGATTTTCCGAGAGAATCGTCATCAACCTGAACGCCAATGATTGGACCACGCCTGGATTCCATCCCCCCTAGCCAACAAACATCATTGGTTCCCCTACGTAGGTACCTTAAAGTTACACGTTATCCTCAATCCACTCCGAAAGCCTCTCGATAAGAACCTTCTTTAACCCTTTGCTCGGAATTGAGCGATCATCAAGAATTGGCTTTAGTTCGGCTACTGTTAGTTTTGTTAGGGTGCCGTCATTATATCTCTTCTTGAGCTCAGCGTTGTCCATCCCCGCGCCACTAAGACCTGCTTTCGGTGTTGTCGTTCTTGACTTCTTCGTTGGCCTAGGCTCGTCGTCTCCATCATCGGTCTCCATTTCTCGCTTGATAGCTTTCGCATCTTTCATCATGGTCAAGACATCGTCCGCGGTACGCGACCAATCTTGGATGTATGCACCACACCGATTGTGGATGGCCTTGTACTTGGGGAGAGTGGCATCATCTGATTTGTCAGGGACCTCTTCCTCTAGCGCGAGGGCTTGGAGGATCTTGTAGTGCCATTGAAGTGCTGGATTTGGATATTTTGACGGATTGTATGTAGCAGTTGGCAGCTGTAAGTTTCCGATGATCTTATTCATGGCATCGGTCAAATGATCTGTGGTTCGGACTAGTTGGCTGTGGTCAGGACCTTCGCGTACATCGTCGGCGTACGGAATCGGATAAAGCCACAAGCCAGCAGGTATGAAGGCTACCCCTGTCTTACGGTCTGACTGTGCGTTGGAAGGAATGATCGCTACCAGTCGGGGGTCCGCATTCGTTCGAGCAACATGCCATGCGATTCCGATCTTCTTGGATTTTATTAGCTTTTGCCACAACGCAGTAAAGACACGTGAAGACCCGACGTAGCCTTCCTCGCTTGGGAAGATGAAAATCGATTTCTTTATCGATGCCCAAAATCCGAGTTGTGATCTATCCTTGAAGCCGATTATACGGATGATTGGGCCGCCGAATTGCTTAATAGACTTCTGCTCGTCTTCGCTGAAATAGACGTATTCGCCCCCAAATTTATAGGCTTTCTTCACTTCGCCTGCCTGGACTGTCCTAGCGCTGTCCTCGGCGACTTGAGCAGTTTCGCCTACGGCAATTTGAGCTTTCTCTCCGTCCAGCCAGACGTAACAGCTGCGTGCCGGGGCCTGCTTCTGGATGATGTTGTACCCCTTCACCGAGATCTGAAGTCCAGAGCCAAGCTCAAGCGGCATGTTGCTAAAATACGCCCTTTTTGGCGTTTGCTTCGAGTTGATGTTGGAAATGAGCGAATTGAGGAGGGTAAGACCGCTGCCGGACTTCGACGTCGAAATCTTTCCTGGGTGTGCTTCTTCGACAGCCGGGTCCCGGTATATTATATCCTAGACTCGATTAGTAGACATAATAATAGAACATCATTGTTCTTATGATTACACACATCGTAGAATTTGCTAAAGTCGAACTTATCGTCACCTTGAGTAATTGCGAAAAGCTCGATAGTGACACCTAGATCGTACAAATCCTTGGCTTGACGAGCCGCATTTTCTTTTAATGCCTTGTCATCCTTATGAGGGTCGTCGTTATCTGTGATGATAAATATCCTCCGGGATCCGAAGTTCGGGGCCTTGGTGGTGAGGAGAATCTTTGACAAGAAGAATAAATTCGACATCTGAACTCCCTCAGTAGCCGGCACAAGAATCTCGTCGGCATCCTCGCCTTCTTCGACAAGGCTTTTAAGACTCTTCACATCGTCACCTGCAGGAATATCGAGGTCGGTGTAGACATAACAGTGATGGAGGAGATTCTGACCGTCTCGATACTTTGTCTTTTCGGTACCGAAGAGTACTATACCCATCATATCTTTTGGGTTGGATATGATTCGTTGCTGCATCACCTGGTAGGCACACTTGAGGGCAGCATACACAGGAAGGTCTTTGTCTGCCTTCTTGTCATCCGACTTGGGAGGCGCCCGCAGCATTGATACACTAACATCGATAGCGAAAATAAGAGCATCCTTCTGGGCTTTATAATCCTAGCAAACATTCAATCAGGATGAGTTGTGGTGAGTTTTGAGAATGAGTAATACAATACCTGCTCACCAATCTCATCTTCCTCCTCTTCCTCGTCCCTTTTCTCGTGATGATCTGCCATGGTGGATATGCCTCTTAAGGTTGAAAAGTGAAAAGGGTATTCCTTTTACTTTTGATCTGTGTTCGTGACGGTGGTCTCATTTCATACGGACCAATTAGTCAGTTGATTCTACGAAACTAGAAACTGAAAATGACCTAGGCAGAAGTCGCGATTTAGACGCGTACTCAAGAATGATGTAAAATGGAATTTTGGAAGTACGTAATCGCGATGTCAGGTGACTTGGTACAGTTCTGTGGAAGTTACTGCCTAGCGGGGAGAAGCGTACAGGCGTGTTCTAGAATTGCTAGGCAATTGAGCACGTTTCATTGGCCCCTACAATAGGACCCAGGACCCTAGGTTACTTATTACGTATTGCACATCTACAAAGTGGATTCTCTAATAATCAGAATCGGATCCGGGTCCTCGGATGGCCGAACTCGAACTTCTTCCCGTCATTGATGTCTTCGTGAACTTTACGAGAGGCAAACCTACAATTAACATCTGATCTATTTGTTCAATTGTGTAGTAAATTCATCTTCACTATTATCGGCATCCTATATTGCCCAATCAAATAACGCGACACAGATTTCGTCCATCATGGCGACGCGGCATTCTGTCACACACCTCTCGCGCAGAGCAATTGGTACTGCTAGCTCTTCATTGAGCCTCCGGGTATCGAATAGTGTATGGCAATCGAGAACATTCGCAACACCAGTGCCACCTGTCACACAAAATGCCGCTGGGTCAAGAGGACCAACGGCCATGGTCTTCTTGAATATGGGTGGTCCCTCAACCGTGGACGAAGTCGGCGACTTCTTGAGCCGACTATTTGTATGTCTCCTTCATGTGTCGCCTCGCCTCTTCATACAAATCTAATACACGAGCAGGCAGACGGCGATTTAATACCGTTAGGGCGACTACAAAACTACATTGGACCCCTCATATCAAGTCGAAGAACTCCTAAGATCAAGAAGCAATATGCAGAAATTGGAGGTGGCTCCCCTATTCGGAAATGGTCAGAATATCAAAACGAAGAGATGTGCAAGATCCTTGACCGAATATCGCCTCAAACAGCACCACATAAACCGTATGTCGCATTTCGCTATGCTGATCCTTTGACCGAGGAAATGTACAATAAATTGTTAGAGGATGGCTTCGGGAATGGGAAAGGGGGGAGAGCTGTGGCATTCACACAGTATCCCCAATATTCTTGCTCTACGACAGGAAGTAGCCTCAATGAACTGTGGAAGTGGCGACAACGATTAGAAGGCAAAACTGGACCAGGCGCGGTTCAATGGAGTGTCATTGACAGGTGGCCGGTGCATCCAGGTTTAGTGGAGGCCTTCGCCAGCAACATCGAGAAAACGCTGGCGCAGTACCCAGAAGACCGCCGAAGCCAAGTTGTTTTACTATTCTCAGCCCATAGTTTGCCAATGACGGTGGTAAATCGAGGTAAAAAACTGCAAAAACAACACATCTGAACGAGTCCAACTAATCACGGTTTTAGGTGACCCGTATCCTGCCGAAGTTGCTGCAACGGTATACGCTGTGATGCAGCGGTTGAAGTTTTCCAACCCTTATAGGTTATGCTGGCAATCACAAGTTGGTCCTCAACCATGGTTAGGCCCTCAAACTCAGATGTCAGTTGAAGAATACGTCGCAAAGGGGCAGAAAGACCTCGTCCTCATCCCCATTGCCTTCACATCGGATCACATCGAGACACTCTTTGAGCTTGACAAAGAAGTCATCGGAGAGTCTGGCCATGCAGACACGATCAAGCGAGTAGAAAGTCTTAACGGCAATCCCATTTTCATCGATGCACTCGCAAATCTCGCAAAGAGCCATCTAGATAGTGGCATCGCATGCTCATTCCAGATGGGCTTGAGGTGTCCCGGTTGCAAGAGTGAACGATGTACTGAGTCGAAAAAGTTTTTTGCAGCACAGGGGAATGCATTCACGGCCTCGGCGTAAAAGCATATCTAACGATTTAGAGATAAACTGCCATTGACGATCCAGTGCACGTATATCCATCGCCTGTTTAAAAAGGAGACTATTTAGGTTTTGGTTGAGAAGCGATTCGAACACTACTCTGGCGTCTAGCAGTCACTTGTATAAGTGTTCACTTACATTATCTTCCTAGATAGGTATGGAGTTTTCATCCTATTCTCTGTTCTAGCAGAAGATTTAGAAAGTAGGATTTCGTGGCTGGATGGAAAATTTATGGATTGGACAAGCATGATATCTTAGAGCTGATGATTATACATGTCCAAACAGTCTACAGTCTCTACAGTAAAACCGGACCATAACAATATGAAAAAAACACGGGTTTGATATCGTTAAAAGGAGGTATCGTCATACTAAAGCTTTCCACTTGCAGCAGGGGTATGTATACGGTACTTAACTTTACCTGTATATACCACTTATCCCAAGGTATCGGACACTTATGGCTAATGCTTATAGGTACTTAAAACAACATAACCAACAAAAATAACCCTTTTAAGCATTATCATTACCTTGGATATAACGATATCCATGGAGACTAATCAGGATTCTTACGATATTCGTTATGGTGAAAATATTGTTATTTTACATACAAAAATCGACTGTACAGCAAAGAAAATCGTCAAATCGAGGTATCGTTAAATCAAGGTATCGTTATACACTAGGATCGTTATGGACCGGTTTCACTATATTCATAGGCGCACATACTACTCTATAAAGACTTGAAGCTACATTTGTATCGCTGAGCAATTGCAGGTACGTGTTAATATAACGGAATTTAAAGTAGCCGATAGTCGGAACTTAGTAGATTTCCGAAAGTCGAGGATGCCGACATTGATTCCTGCATTAGGCATTGTACGTACCCCAGACCCCAAGACCCCCCACGAAACAAATGCGTCATCTATGCGCTGGCTATGACCACAGCAAAGCGAGCGTATCTTGACAGTTTGAGAAGTTCATGTAATGCATTCGTGTTTCATTCCGATGTTGGCATAATTTCAAACGTCTCCTATCCAAGTTCCTTTCATATACCTACTACTAGTAGTACCTAGGGTAATAAGTCATTGGGTTGTTAAGAAAGAAGTTACCGGATAGCCAGGTCCTAGGGCATTTCTGGAAGGATTCAAGACCTGATCTAGGCATGTAAGATAAGAAATGATTACCAATCATAGATTTACCAATTCTAGGAACAAGATGGACCTGATTAGATCAAGTCCGTAAAATCCGTACCTAGGTAGGACTCCCCCCTGTATCGTTCCACGGACACCCACTTCCGAGCATGAAGGTAGTACAAGCGCCCGCAGTGGATTTCAGTAATGTACTGTACTTGGGTAGTACTTAAAACAAGCGTATTTCAAGCATCACGTAAGACAGCTCCTGAAGCCACGCTAACAGGCTAATAAGGCTGTTGGGAACTCACCTGGCGGCTGCCTGGGCAGCTTAAAGACTCGACGATACAGTGTACACGTATGTAGTCGTTATGTAGTCCGGATACCACGTTGGTGACATGGAAGGAATGATTAGACCCACTCCGAACCCAAAGATATGGGATTCGATGATCCCATCTGTAGCCTGTAGCTTTTGCTTTCGCATCACTTTCTCTACACTAATGTCTAGCGCTGGCACACATGCACTTTGGATTCGGGCTCGAGCTTGACTGCTTGAGTAAATTCAAGCTTTATAATTGGTCTCCTCTTTGTATACATCATTGATTTTAATAAGAGTAGACCAAACATCAACCTTTGGGCATGGAGCATACCTTTACCTTATATCCCTCCCTCTCCCCAAGTTGTTGAGGTCAATAGTTGACTTCCCTCGGTCCCCGAAGAACAACGTGATCCCATCAAAGTAGCTGGAGGGCCTACGCTTCGCACGATTGCCGATTTGATCAATTATCTTAGCCATTCTATATAGCGTAGCGAATCATCAAAAACCCATTCCTGATTCCTTCGGTTGAGATCCAGTCGTTCCAATTCATATATCGCATCGCATCGCATCGCATCCTATGCGGTTCATACCGTTGCGACCTACTTACGTGGAAAACGGACGTCACAGCCAGACGTGGACAACATTTGACAACTTTTTGAAATTCTACCACGCCCGCGCAACGGCCAAATAGTCAAAATAATGAGCGTTCCACAGGCCGTTAATTAGGAAAACTTTATTCTTACTTTTAATTTATTAAAAAATAAAGTTTTCCTTCTTAAATTCGGTTATTATGGGTCCCCATAGGAGGAAAAATTCGAAAGATATATGGGTCGAACTGCCGCAAAACTGATTAGATAAGGACTAGCCAATTAAACCATTCGATTTAAGGTCCACAGTCTTAAAAAAGTAAAAGCTTACAGCATAAGCCAATTAGATTGCGTGCATTCAATTGAACTGCCGCAAAACTGATAAGATAATGAGTTGAGCCAATAAAACTGCGTGCATCCTCGCCCGTGGGGCACTAAAGCCATTTTAGTATTAGAGCAGCTGACTTAAGCCTGTTTCGTGTTAGATCAACAGTACTAAGGCCCTTTAAGATTAAGTAAGTTCGCTAAAAATCTTTCGAACCTTTTGGATCAGTCGTGCTAATCCGTTTGTGGAATGAATCAACAGGACTTAAAGCGTTTTTGGAAGGGATTGGCCGTTTTAAGACTAGACTACCTCAACAGCTGAAGTGATTCCTAGGCAACAGCTTCTAAGCGAGGCTGACGCCTAGAAATGAGTTATTGATCAGCAGTTGAATCGATTATCTCACTTCAATGTCATTGCCACCCCCTGAAGTCAGTTTTTTGCCAGCTTGCTGATAATTAAGTAGGATAGCCCAGCCTAGGAATTCTAAACCTGTTCTAATCCTGCAGTCCCTTTTAGTCTATTCTATTAGATTCTTTTAGAATAATCTACACTCCAATCAATCAAACCCTTCAGCCCAGTCCACCTGGAACTGGTCTCTAATCCAGTCCCTAAATCAACCTAGCTCATTCAACCCATTCGCTTCAATCAATTTGATTGGCTATACTATCCACCTAAATACGGCTAGAATGGACCCTTCTGCCGGAACCTCCCGTCGGCGGGCAACAGGTCGGCCTGCCAACCCCCCCGCCGGACCTGGTGAGAAGCGATGCCAGAAATGCCGGGTCAATCGGCCATTGGCGTGGTTTCGGCCGGTCCGGCGAACACGGACAGAGACGGTGGGAAGGTGCGCCGGCTGCCGAGGAATCCCTATCGAGGTTCGTATGCTCCACAAGTAGGTTACTCGCAGGTGCTAATAACGGTTGGTATACAGGCTACACCCGAGAACGATGAGAACGAGAATCGGAAGAGGTCCGCCACGGCGGCGAATCTATCCCAGCACACGGAGCGGCCAACGCGGACCCGCGGTACATCTCCCGCCTACCTGCCCCGGGGAGTCAACAGTCAAGATTCCGACACCACCCAAGAGGCCCGCCGTATCCGGACCGCCGCTCAGCGGTCGCATCGGCTGCAACGGCGCGCTGGGGATGCCCCGACCCCGTCACCTACACCGTCACTGGATACCCTCCGACTCCAGCTCCGGCCGGCAGTATCGTCAGCCCCGCAGTCCGAGGTTTCCTCGCCGACTTCCACGCTCACCTCGCTAAGCGAGTTCTTCGACCGCCGAGAATTTGCCGCACCACCAGCTAATCCGGGACGCATTCAGC
The DNA here is from genome assembly GCA_022578535.1 of Jackrogersella minutella. NCBI lineage: Eukaryota > Fungi > Ascomycota > Sordariomycetes > Xylariales > Hypoxylaceae > Jackrogersella > Jackrogersella minutella. The sequence goes on from MU388496.1 coordinate 16,513, forward strand.
AGCCTGTGCCGATGCACCCGGATACATCCCGCCCCCGTTTAGCGGATCCAGAGGATCTCGCAGCCCGGGTCAAGCACAATTTCAACACCCCCGACCCGATGTACGACCCGGATCATCCCGACGATTACCTCCCGCGGGCGGCTATCCATGCGGAAGATTCCCAGCTCATCCGGCAGTTCCACAGCGCACTAGCAAATGATACTCGCGGGCAGTGCGAACGGTGCAAGGAGAGTTGGTTTAACATGGATTTCAAGGCCGGGGTATGTCAAAGGTGCCGAACCCGGGACGGCCCCATGAGACCGGGCGGCAGCTACTTGTTCTCGGCCGCTAATAAAATGGACTTCGGTACTGTCCCGGAGCACCTGCCGGTTTTGACTCAGACGGAGGAGATGATTATCTCCCGTCTTCACTGTTTTGTTGAGATCCGGCAAATACGGGGGCAACAGTTCCGCTACACCGGCCACGTTTGCCACTTTCTCCGGGACGTTGGCACCCTATTGCGCCGGTTACCTCGGCTACCGGAGGAGTTGGATATAATTATCCTTAAGCCGACGAACCCCCGTCTTCAGAGTCCGGTGCTCCGGGACTTTAAGGTTCGCCGGCGTGCCGTACAGCAGTGGCTGCAGTTCCTCCAGGCCGAACACCCAGGATACCGGGATGTGGAGATCGACGTAAACCGGCTTGATCGGTTGCCGGAGGACGGCGACGTTCTCGGCCAACTGCCGGTTCACCTGAACGCCCTTGAACATGACGTCGACGATCAAGTCACCGACGAGGAGCTAAACGAATTGATGAATCAGCACGATAGTTCGGCAGCCCCTGACGTTGTGATGCCCCAGCAACAGCTGGACGTTGTTAGAGAGGCTGTCACAGGGCGCCGCTGTGCGATGAATCTACCTGCCATCCGTGCTACCCCAATCAACGAGTTCGACCAATCGCAGCCCTTATTTTCTCTGGCATTCCCCACCCTGTTCCCTAGGGGGGAGGGGGAGTTCGTCGCCTCGAGAGAACGGGCTGTTAAATTCGAGGATTATATACAGCATGCTCTCAGGTGGCATGATAACAGGTTTGCCTCTCACCCGCGATTCCCGTTCGTTGCCTTCAACATGCTCCGCCGGCGCCAGGTTAACACCCGGAGCTCCTTCTTCGTCAACCGGTTATCCACCGGAGATTTTGCCACTGCCTCGGACATCCGTTCGGCGTTTGAACGGGAGTCCGGTGAGGCTAAGGGTTTACTTAACTCTATTGTTCGGTACTCGGCGAATATCCCGGGATCTCGGGCCTACTGGGCACACAAGCGGGTCACTTTGGACTCCATGGTTGACGCACTCGGCTGCCCGGCGGTATTCTTCACCTTGTCCGCCGCCGATCTACAGTGGGATAGCTTGCAACGGCTTATGCCCCGATACGGAGAGTGGCTAGCCGCCGATGAGGCCGGTAAGGCGAAAATAGCCCGGGAGAATCTTCGGCTGTACCCACATGTTGCCGCCCACCACTTCAACGCCCGGGTTACCTTGTTTATCCAGCATGTTTTAGGGCCTAAGTTCGGGGTTGTTGATCACTGGTATCGATTCGAGTGGCAGGATCGCGGTAGCCCACATGTTCACGGCTTAATTTGGTCTGAGGGTGCGCCGCCCTGTGATATGAGTACCGAGGAAAGTAGGGGCGACTTCGGGAGCTTTTGGTGTAACCACGTCTCTGCAGTTAACCTCGCTCCGGACAAACGGTGGGAGGGCAACCCGTTGAATCTTCCCGGATCGGACCAGCCCCATACTTTTGAACAGCTCTGGCGAATGACAGTTTCGGTAGGCGTTCATGTGTGTAACCTCAAATACTGCCTGCGGCTGAAGAAGAAGCCGGTTGATGCGGAGTTTGCTCGGCCTGGTCTGGCAGCTGTGCCCGGCCGTACCGTTCAAGATGTCCGGGCTGTTAACGAGGCTGCCATCCGGGACGGCCACCTCCGAGGAATGGGTATCTCGGCATCGGCGTTGCGGCGGATGACGGAGCAAGGGATCAAGTTATACGATCTTTCCTGTCGGTTCCATTTTCCCCGGGCTTCGGTATCGGGTGCGGCCGTGGATAAGACCCTTAATCCGAAGTACTACTGCTTCGTAGCGACCCGGAATGACCCCCGATTAGTCCCGTACAACCGGACCGTTACACTCGGCTGGGGGGCTAATACCGATTTCTCGCCGTGCACGGATAAGTACGCCGTTAAAGCTTATGTTGCTAAGTACTGTTCCAAGGCCGAGAAGGGCAGCAGGTCCTTTAGCGAGTTAGCCTCTGAGATACTGCCTCGAATACAGGATAGAAAACCCTTGTTATCCTTCGTGGCTAAGTATATGAATAGGCTAATAGGGGAGAGGGATGTATCCGCCCAAGAGGTTATGCATGAGCTCTTAAGCATACCGCTGGTTAGTTCGTCCCGGATTAGTCACAGGTTGGATACCCGGCCCGAGTCCGAGCAACCCCAGCGTTTTGTGGCCGAGAGCGGTGATGTGCAGCAAAATAACACGGCACTCGATAGGTATAAGAGTCGGCTGGAGATCCCGGAGCTGGAAGGGGTGACCTACTTTCAGTGGCTGTCGTTTTATGATTGGTACCGGAACCCTCCGGTGCGCCGGCCCCGGGCTAAACCCCGTATCTTAACCTACAGCCCGAAATATAAGCCTCATGGTGCGCAGTTTGAGGACTTTTGCCGGGTTAAGATGATGCTTCACCACCCGTTCAGGACCTCCGTTGATGATACTTTGGTCGTTTGCGGTGTTCGGCACGGGACTTACTCCGAGGCGTATACGGCCTGCCAGCTCCACCACCGGGATTCCCACGATTTTGATTACTTTATAATTGACGAAGTTCCTGCCGATTATGATGAATTCCAGGACGAAGACCTTCCCGCTTCGGTGGTGGAGAATTCGTGGAATGCACTTGCTAATGATAGGCCGGCCGGGGATCGGGACTCTTCCGACTGGGGCCTCCTCGGTCGCCGGCCCGGGGATTTAGAGTTCGATTGGAGCCCTTTTGTCGGTAAGAATCCGGAGCTCGGGTCCGGTGCCACTTACTGGGCCACAGTTAAGGCCGCCGGGGTTCGCCCGGGTAATCCCGCTGATGATGTTCCTTTCGGCGCCGAAGATACCCTTAATCCCCAGCAACGCCAGTTCTACAACCTGTTTATCGGTCACTATGAGCAGGTGTTAGCTAACCTTAATCCTGGGCCTCTTCTAGTGAATGTGGACGGTGCCGGCGGCAGTGGTAAGTCCTACATGCTGAATGTTCTATGCCGGCATTTGAAGCTGTTGGCCGAGCAACACGGATATCCGGATCCCGTTCTCAGGGCTGCACCGACTGGTGTTGCGGCTAACTTGATCGACGGCCGGACTCTTCATTCGGTACTCCGGCTACCGGTTAAGGGGGACTTGGAGCTGCTCTC
>MU388497.1:0-19873 GCA_022578535.1 Jackrogersella minutella
TAAGGCGTAGTGGAGCTACCCCCCTGCAATGGCAAAAAGATACATTTTGGGTCGATCACGGTGGTGAAAGCGAGTCCAGGAAACACGGCCTAAGTCTATGTTCAACCTCAGTAAAGAGTGTGTTGCATTTACCATGTACCTAGCAAATGCGTACAAGATGACTAAGCAGATTATTACATAATCTGCTTCCCCGAATACCCGAATACCAACAACACTCGACAATTCCTATATTATTTATTAAGAGAGTTTATGACAACTGGGCGCGCCATCATGCTCTACTAAGTAGAACTCCCTATTTTGATATTCAGATGTTCTTCCTCGAAGAAATAACAGTAATCTCTCTTTCATTTCTGGACATCAGCCAGGCCAATGGAGCTCCAGGGCCAGCAATACCCTTAATTGCCAAAAGCTTAGGTATTAGGAAACTAGCCCATATCTTCTCAGTTGATGACTGAGCACTTAAAACCTTCTTAGAACCGAGTGAGTAGAAGCCAATGGCGAGTATAGAGTTGGGGATGCCCTCGTTATTAGAATTATTGCTGATTTACCACATAGTTATCATGAAACATCACAGTCACATTTTAGCGTTAATAATAATAGCCATATCTTCTATCCATGTACAGACGATGCCCTTATATAATTACTGTTGCTCAAGGAGCAATTCCAGGCGATATCCCTTTAACCACTTGATGACGATTTCTTCATCCCCTCAGATGGAACTGGCCGTAAACGGCCTTGAGGATGGAATTGTTTCAATAGGGATGCATCAACCATCCATATGTATCTCGTCTGTGCTTATCGAATGTGCAAGTCCTTCCAGGGAGGTGGACAGGAACTGACTCGGTGTACAATGGCTGCACTTCGCGAGAAATTGTTAGCAAGACGTTTCTTTAAAAAGAAAATTAAAAAGGATAATATCGTACTTCGTACTCCGGTGAATATGGTAAGGTCTCGGCCATTTAGGCATTTTGAGCTTTTATGGTATGTCGGCGTAGGTGCCTGGCCACGCTCTCTGCCAAAGTGCATAGCTTACCGCAACCTGGCCAGTTGCATGTCATATGGCCGTTGGGAATGCCCTCGGAGGCGAAGGTATTGTGATTCCTCAAATGCTGGTTCAGGTCGCTTTCGGTGGCGACAACAACATTGCATCCCGGCCAGAAGCATGTTGTTCCGATGTGTACCTCGCCTGTGTGCTGCTGAAGCGTTCTCTTCGACTTGAAGTGTCGATGACACTGGGTGCAGTTGAGTGCTCCGGCACTGGGCTGTGACGCTGTTCCATTGCCAGCCTCATGGCTCTCGTCGACTTTGGCTATAATAGAGTCTGTTAGCACGACAGACCAGACTTTATGGATAACGAGATACACGAAGCTAGAAGATGAAGCGCAGAATATATTGGTGGGATTGGATCTGTCGTTGTAGCTTTGGGGACAATGACCTACCAGTGTTGGCACCATTTTGTCCCTCACGCTCACGTATAAGGGATTTGATCCACTCGACGTGCTGTGCTGTGAGACCTAAGTGTGGCTCGTTCGTGTACTCTGACGCGCTGGGAGGTTCGATGCCCTCCATTTCGCACATGAGATTGATTGTGGAATTAGTTCTAGGGAGCTGCTCTTTGGTAGGAGACTCCATTGTGTAGGTATGCACTAAAATTCGCGTTGATTAGAATGAATGAATTAATGATGTCGCGTCATAAAATGGAAATAGAAAATAAAAGGTCGACCGAAGGGTGAATGGTCATGACGGATAATCGAGACGTGCCTTGTACAATTGAAAAAAAGGCTTACCAATGAATTGTTGAACGAAAGTAAGATGCAGAAATTTTGATCTTAGAGTTTAGTTTGTTGTTAGAAATGAGTTGGGTGCTTAATCGATGTAATGTGAATGTACCTGGGGAAGACAGGACGCGTATTTATATGAATAGGTAGAAGTGTGATTCCTAACAATCCAGTATCGTGGTATCCGTGCAATATGAAGTATTCCCAAGGCACCTAAAATGGTTTCTCAGGTTACAATTTTTTGATCCACAAATGTATCAGTAAATATTATGTCGTTGCTTAGAAAAGCATAACGTTATCTTCACGGTGCAGAATTGTTTCTCTGACTTCCGTCGTAGCCACATTCTTCACTTCTGCTACAACGTACTTCCTCGTCTTGGATGCTCCGCTGAGCCACGAGCATCGACGGCGGCTTAGGTATATATGTACTAATTCGTACGGGGGACGTCAAAACCTTTTATCTTACATATTAGGGGTTAGATATGAGAGTTGGCCTGCCCCACTTCGCAGGCGTCCGCATACACTCAGGGACATGAGCTGTGGCTATTATAGCCCAGGGGAACTGGTTTGGTGCAGACGATGAAACCACAAGCCACGCCAATAGGCCGTTATTGGGCCGTAGCATACGTACTAGAACTCATGTCGATGAGTATAAATGGATTAATTATTTCGCGTGACATGTAACATCAGAGAAATCACAGGTAATGGGGAGGATGATAGAAATATGTTCTAGACATTCGTAAACATAGCGTAACTAAATTTATCAAAAGGGGTAGGACTTTAATGTTATCCATAGAGGTAATTTCTATTGTAGTTGTCTCGCAATACGGTGATAACTTCACGGATCTCGTTATAATGAGTATAAGACGTAATATGTACTGGTAAGAATCGGGAAGCTTTCAAAAGGGGAAAAAAAAAGACGCAGAGGGGGCAAAGCTCTCGACAGTTGGTTAGCGAGGTGGTAGTCTATGCATAACCCCTGAGGTCTCAAGACTGGTGGGCTCCTAGGTATCTAGGTAGTTTCTAAGGTTATAAGTCTATCGGTTCACTTCGTTGATATATGGACAGCTTTTCTCAAGTGTGGCATACTTGGTAATATAGTCATTTGTATTATCTTAAATAAGTTTGTTCTTTGTTATTAAGTGGTATGTCTAACATTTGCTAGACTTTGAGAAAGTACTGGTTGTAAAACCTGCCTCAGTAATAGAAAACAAAGATGCTTTTGCTATTCAAACATAGTAAAGTCACTAACTTTTTTTACGTCATTGCTCAGAAACCACAAAACATTGAAACTGTGCAGTTTTTAAAATGACGGCGAGATAATGATGACCAAACCTCATTCGAAATGCGTCGGCTTCTTCGACAGGTCTTATGTATATTTATCAAGGAGAGAGGAGCTGATGACAACTCGGCGCACCATCATGCTTGACTAAGTAGAACCCCCTGTTTTGATATTTAAGTGTTCTTTCTTAAAGAATTAACAGCAGTAATCTCTCTTTCCCTTCTAGACAGCAGCCAGGCCAATGCAACTCCAGGGCCCGCAATAGCCTCGATTGCCAAAAGCTTAAGTATTGGGACGCTAGCCCATATCTTCTCAGATGATGACTGGGCAGTTAAACCTTTCCTAGAACCAAGTGTGTAGAAGCCAATAGCGAATATGGACAAGGAAACAGCTAGATGGCCGAATTGAATGAAGAGCAGGGCGGACTCCTGGATGAGGGTCGAGCCATGTTGGACCGCACTAGGCTTTGGCCAGTAGACTCTACTCCAACTGAGGTCTGGTGATTGGAAAACTTGTTTACAAACACCAATATGAATTGCCGCACTGACTGCACCGACGATGAAGTAAGCGACAGCAACTGGGTTCGCAAATCCCTTGTAGAAGGAATGGCTACTTGCGATGAGACAGCTAGTCAAATCCTGGAAGGGTCCAATGGCAAGCGGCGCGATGAACCATACTATAACGCCGTCCTGGACCCGGAAAGGTTTAACAGCAACCAATGAAGGGCCAAAAATGGGAACGGCGAGGATTACACTCCAAAGCGCCGTGAACGGTAGGGCCTGGGCCTGGTCACGAGGTAAGCTGGGGCTATTGGCGGACCGGTTCGTGACATAAAGGCGAGAAAAGGTTGGCATCACAGAGGCCGCACCGAAGAAGTTCCACATGATTTGCCAAAACGCCGGACTACGACCCAAAGACACGTTCTGTTAGCCTCAGTGCTCCCAAACCTAGCGAATCGAAGGATAAATCTTACTATCTCAGTGGACCAGATCTCCTGTTTCTTCGATCCTCGACTAGGGTCATCGTGCCGCACACGACAAGGGACAGGACCAAATCGCCTAGCAGAAGAAATGGCCCATGGTTAAGCAACTCGGTCGAATTAAGAAGTCCCCCAAAGAATACGACGAGTATTCTGAGAGAGAAGTCAATCGGCCAGATCCCCGTCCACACCGGCTTGACTGGCGAGCCGTCTGGGAACTGACTCTTCAAGGATGCCAAGAGTATGGCGAAGAGCGAGCCGTTCAATACCATGAGCACCCATTGGGCGATGAAGCCAAGACCAGCTATAGTAGCAAAGACGTAGCAGGGATCTACCAATGATGTAGTTGAAGTCTGACTCTTAGGTTTCATATTGTCGTCGGAGAAAGAAAGACCTCGTAAAGTACGAACCGTCTAGCTGGATATGACTATGAACTAGATGCTGAGTAAGCTAAGAGTAAGCATTGGCGAAATTGAAACGGATAGAGAAATCAAATTACCTGTGAAAGGTGTCAAGCACGAGTTTTTATAAGCTAAATCTATTCATATGTGATGAGGTGCAGCAAGACATGCTCTTGACTTGTCGTTACCGAAACCCCACTAAAAGTCATTATCGTAGAACGCCCTTGATTTAAGTTCATAGGTATTATCCTACGCCTTAAGCAAAAGTTGTTGGTTGGCGAAAAACTTCAATTTTGGAATTATTATTTCTAATCCAGGTAATTACGGCTGCAGATCTAAGCTGGGAGGTCGGTGTCAAGGGGTCAAACACGGTCCATACAAGTGCAATGACCTCAATGACTTGGGTAATGTTAGTAATTGATAATGATAAACGCCGATAGGTGCGATACGTCCTAAAAAACGAGCGGGCCTCAGTCTAGGATCGCAATGTACCTACGATAGGTATCAAGCACCAGAGTATAGACAAGCCAGATGGAGACTTGAACCATATGATACCAAAGTCCCCGTAATTAGCAGAAATACTGCTGGCTTCAGTTGAATTGAGCTCGGTCAGCTAGAAAAGCGATGAGCGCGGTTATGATGCATTGATACATCCCACGGGGGCAATAAATACCCCTGCTTTCGTCTGGGGATCGCGAAATCACGTGGGAAACTTTTCTTCATCCAACATGCTAGATATTACTACACATGAACTGTCAGGGGTGTAGCCCGTACGTGTAGTGTGTCACAGAGTGAAAGATAAGTTAAAAGAGGCTCGCTGTGTGGTAAAAGCAGTTGATAGATTGATGAAGTCCTTGAAGCTTGCCCTTCCAAAACTCCTGGGGATCTTCCCCCCCTTATATTGAACTAACAAATAAGAAGTATTGAAAATTCAACAGCTACATGTTAAAGCTGGAACCATAGTTGAAATACTCATAAGTCAGCCAATTGCTATAATACAAGCCTTTATATGTACACATAAATGAATCCATATATGGTTTATAACGACTAGAAATATAGTTCTATTGTTTAGTGCTTTAAAGACGTTACGGGTGTTAAAAGTGTTGGATTAAGGAGAAATAGGGGGTGTCACGTGACCGAGTTTACCCCTTTAATGGAGAAAAGGGGTTTCGCGGATAATAATCCCATATAAGAACGGCAAATTTCTAATCCTAAGTTTCCTTTAAAGTATACCCTTTTAAGATCATAGTCATTCTATTTTACCAATTGTAGTTTACCTTCCTTAAGTATAATCTAAGATGGTCATAGCACTCCATTATGGCTAAAGGAACTAGTATGTTCGTTAAATACTATCTATCAATCAACAACCACTAAACCACTCGTCATCAGCAGATACATAATAATAAGGGAAAGTTAGGCCAGTGCGGATGTATATACTTTATATCATAATGTAGAGTACTTTTCGGACCCACTGGCCTCTAACCGGAATGCGGAGATGGTCGGAGGCTGCGACTATTAATCTTTCCTTCTTTTCTTCCTCAGATTAGAATCTTCGTCAATAGAGCTACCTGTTATCCCATGTTTGCATCCTGTTCTTGACTGGAGCCGTGACACTATTCTAATCTCCTTAATGATCGCTTAGAGGGGCGATTAATAAGTACCTCTTCCTTTATCGCTTTGGAGCGATTAATAAGGAGATTAGAATAGTGTCACGGCTCCAGTCAAGAACAGGATGCAAACATATGCCCATGGGATAACAGGTAGCTCTATTGACGAAGATTCTAATCTGAGGAAGAAAAGAACATTGAAGGAAAGATTAAAGCGCAGCGTCTCCAGCAGGTTTAAATATTACAAAGCGGGGTCTCAGCCCTAGTCTTTGCCACACTAGTACATTGTACTGTACGCAGATCGCCACAATTTCCTCTCGGTACCCATCCCGGCGCGGGGAATGAAGGCGGAAGGTATGAACCTCGGTACTTTAATTTCGAGAGCGCAATGGAGATTTTGGCTTCGCATTATTATCACGATTCATATCTAATAAGTAATAACCCGACCTTGAGGAATCGCTCAGGAGGAATTTTCAGAATGTGACAAGGTGCAAGAATATTTTAATCAATTTGAAACTAAATAAACCTTAGCAAGTGGTCAAGTAATCGTACGATAATACACAATGAACGGGGTTAGAGATCATTATGCGAGGCCCCAAACCAGTCAGTTCCCAGTATCATTAGTAATTCATTCATCAGCACTCCCACAGGAACCGGACTATAATAGAAGCCGGTAATTCGATATACATACTAATAGTTTTAAGACTTATAGTCTTAAATAAGGTAGTGCACACGCTACCATTTTTGTCAAAATGAATCTTTATCTCTTTGACTGGCAGAAGGCTACAGTTACTTAGAAGTGGAGAAGAGTACATCGAGCTCTGCAAAAATATAGTGACTTAAATGTACTCTTCTCCACTTCTAAGTAACTGTAGCCTTCTGCCAGTCAAAGAGATAGTTACTTAAGTGCTTATCATATGCTTCAATGGCAATGTGGGAAGGCGATCGAAGATCCTCCCCACAGCAGGATCTAGATTTTTACGCTATTGCTTCACGCAGACCGGACTAAATAGCTAGGCAGCTAGAGGTTCACCTTGACCGAAGATTATCGACATGATTGTCGATTGCACGCTTCCACCGTGATAGCACGATACCTTCCTAATCACGATATTAACCCTTGACGTCCTATGAAACTAGGAATGTGCTTTGCCTCACGCTTAGCTGCCTACGCTAGCTATCCTTGTTGAAGATTGCGGTCCGAAAAGCAGGGGATTTCTAACGGGCTGTAAGGCTAAAAAGAACGGGGCCAAGTCCATATCCCCCCAGTCCCCTAGACCGCCTAGGACTGTGCGTTTTTAAGGTTAAATTTTAGTGTCGCTGTCCGAGCGTTTAAAACCTGTTAGGGCATGCTCCCAGGGGCTATTATTAGAAATACCTCGGAACTTACCTAGGGTGGTATTCTGTGGTATTATTGGATAGGTACCGTACCCAGAAACTGCTTCGTACGTTTTTATTCAAGGGAATCGGGTGGGTTGATTTCTCGATGATATATGGAGGGGCGAACCATGATTTAGGAAGGCTAGTAAGACACTCTTAATATTAATGAAGCCTCGGTTCTAGGCCGAGGAGCTGCGCCGCAGAGCTTAATAGGAAGTTCATATACCCTCAGCTGGAAAATGGCAGGGCTCCAGCAGTGCCGACACTACGGGCTGGAAGAAGATAAGCTATCGCCAGCCTTGAGAAGATCATCAAATATTTTTCCGATCATGACCAAGTACGTAAAGAGTTATGAATTAGGTAGGTTTCCGTGGACGGGGTTTGGGCATTAGCCGCTGTCCGCTTCGTGAGGATCTGAAGGCCTGTCAAGGTAGCGTGCTCGATCGGAGTTGATGGTAAAATGCGGCATAGTCTAAGCTGACGTCAGGAACTAGTTAATAACATGCCGCCCTACCGATTTCAAGACGACATAAAATAACGCCCGCCATTTCCTTTGCCTATTTATATGAATGTGCCTTGGCCCTCGACTTTGAAGTTTCCTGGGGAAGGAAACGAAGTAATTAAAGGAGGTGGGAACTCACACACTTTACATTAAAATATCAAATCACGAAGCCACGACGATTTAAGCCATGGAGGATTTGTGGATGTCATGTAGGTGCAGTGTGGTATGAATGGTTCGGATTCGCATGGTGGTGACTCTAACGATTGGCTATGAGGTGCCAGAGTACCACTCGGCCACGCATATTCTCGCAAATCCCGACCCAATTTAGGAGGAGGGGCTAGATAATCTATCGTAGACCGACCGTTGCTCTTTAAGGCGATAATTGTTACACGGAACGTGGCAATTGTCGATTCAATGCGACCTTCTATGTTTCCAGCCGCCCTATCGTGGCCATCTTATCCCGCAGACACCTGCGACGGAATCCTTCGCGATGCATTCTATCTCGCTTCGTAACTTCGTCATTGTCACATAAAATCACTCGTAGCTCATCGATTTTTCTAATGCGACCGCCGCTTCGATTATGTTTCTCGAATGCGACTCTCCCCCGCCGAAACCAGTTACGTGCCTGGAGCAACGGCGAGCCTGGCCAATGTCATCGTTCGAGCATGATGACCCGTCCTCCGCGCCTGTAAGCACGAACTCTTGGCAGCCCAGTAAGCCCGCAGCACACCAGAACCGTTTTATAATAAAGCATGGCCTTCCGATGGTACTGCGTGATGTCACCCTACTACATCTCAGCTGGCCCGTAGTGCTGACTCAACCAGCTCCGTTTTCCAGGCTTTTTACCCACTCGCCATGCTGATACCCATGCAGGTCAGCCGGCCGGCCACGCATCCTGCACCGAAGTAGCACCACTCAGAGCAGAGAGCAGTTGGTAAGAGAATGAGGTATAGATACAGTTCTCATCCACCCGTTCGCGCCTCTGTGTTGGTTTCGACGGATCTCCCTTTTAAGAACACTGTTTGTTGCTTCGACCGCAATCAGTCAATTTTCTGATCCCGTTCCGGATTTTAATACGCCAACAACGGTGGATGGAATACTCACCCGGAGCAAAATAACATAATGGGGGATGCTTCATCATTGACACCGGAGCAGCTGCAGGCCCTGCTCAACGGGCCGGCGCTCCAACCACCGGATGGTGTCATACCAAACTTCGATAGCCGGGAGAATAAGAACCATATCGCCGAGGCCGTCATTCCTATATGTTTGGTGGCTACGACGATAGCCGTATTTCTCCGAGTTTACGCTCGGATATTCTGTATAAAGAAGATTGGGCTTCCTGATGGTGAGTACCTTGCTTATATCATGGACTACATTACATAATCCAATCTAACATCTAGTTCTCAGTATTAATGACAATTGCTTTTGGCTGCTATATAACAAATATCTACTTTGGTTATCGCCTACTACATAACCCAGGCGTTTTTGTTCATACATGGGACATCCAGTTAAAGGACATGTCCAGCATTCTGTATCCCCTGTTTCTGAGTGCCAGTTTTTACATTGGCGTTGTCTTGACCATAAAGGCCGCAATTCTCCTCGAGTGGGCCCGAATATTCATTCCGTACGGCGTCCGGAATGTATTCTTCTGGTGCGTCTATGGTGTATTGGGCGCAAACACCATATTCTACATCATCGTCCTCTTCTTGATGAACTTCGCCTGCACCCCGGTCGAGAAAAACTGGGACCCCCTATTCGTCGGAGGCTCTTGTCCCATTAACACACAGGCCGTCAACATCGCATCGGCCGTACTCAACCTCTGCTCGGATATCTTCATCCTACTCTTACCACAGCGAATAATTTGGGGCTTAAAGATGTCGAGAAAAACTAAAACCGGTGTCTCCATTATTTTTGCTATCGGTATAATGTACGTGATATCGCCTGTGATCACCTCCCCTTTTCTCAAATCTCGTTTTCTCTACGTCCATTCTACGCCTTTTCTCTCTTTAATATATGCTTTCAGTAGTGTAATACTAACGTAATCATAGATGCTGCATCGCAGCCATTTTCCGTCTCGACGCAGAAGTCGAGTACACCAAATCCACCGACATCATCTACAAAACCTCGCCAGTCCTCCTATGGGCGCTCGCCGAGATGACCTGCATGTTCCTCGTCTTCGGCGTGCCGAGCGGTGCCAAGATCATGTCGGACACGCACCTCTCCAGCAAGCTCACCACGTCTCTACGCTCGCTCCGGGGCAAGTTCCCGCGAAGATCCACGTTGGGAGGGGGCGGCACGGGCGCGTCGTCGTCGTGGCCGCGCTCGAGCATGATGATGAACAACTCCTCGCACGCGGACTCGTCGCGCACGTACTACCGCAAGCTGGAGAATGGGCATGGCGGCATGCTCCTCACCACCATCGACTCCTCGCGCGGGCAGCAGATGACGGAGTCAGTGGAGCACCTGAAGGACCAGGCGGGGGTGCCGGCCGCGCCCGAGGCCGGCATGATAATACGGACGACGCATTTCGTCACGCGCGAGGACTACGACGGGTACGAGCACTGCCTCGCTATCGGTGACGGGTACGATCGCCAGCACCCATGGGCTAAGGATAGGATTTGAGGACTCCTGCTCATGTGGGGTAGTATGGTTTATGTGCTCGATATCAAAAGATTTGATCTTCTCACGACCGCTTACTTAGGGATATTTACTCAGTGCGGGATAGTGAAGGACGAGGTCGTAATGAGACCTCTGGGAGTCTAGCAAGCTCGATAAAAATGAGAGCGGATGCAAAATAGGCTGTACGTGTGCCGGCAAGGGCCGTTTGATAGTCATGTAACCTAGTGTGTATATAACAATGGTTATTTATATGATCTCCCACGACAAACTTCAGTAACAATGATGACTCCGATTCCAATCATTATCAGCTCTTTCAACATATTTCGCATATCAGCGACGGGATGAGCTAGGTACAGGCAATTGTACTCAAATATTTCTTAAAGAGTGATAAATTAAAATCATATGAGAAGTTTAGAGACCTTGGGCGTAAGTTTTACGCCTTCCTTTGGCGGCGAAAGAATCGAGAAAGGCATGAAAGGGGGAAATGTTGGATAACCGTATAAATATCCATCTCAAGTAGTTTCTCGACTAAAGATTTCTATGAATAGCTCAGTACATGCTGAAGCGGAAGCAGATGATTTTCCATGTCTCAATCCGCCCCTTTTAGAAGATAAACAAGAATGTTTCAAATCGCTATAAGAGCCTTCTCATTATGATCATCGCCAACATCCCACTTCGAATATAAATCCTGAGGTAATAACCTTTATTGATCATTCTTCCGCGTGGACAGGTTCCCCTTCTCCTTGTCGTACTTGAGAGTCACACAGCCTCCGCAAGCTTTCGCTTCATCTACGATATTGCGGATTAACGCGGCCAACTGTTTAAGTGGATCCTGGTTTCCCCCACCCCTCTCCCATTTTACAACACTCAATTCCGCGTTCTCCACCATTGGCGAATGAGATATCCTCTTGGTGGTAAGCTCGCGTGAGTCTGTGAGCCCGAGGCAACCAGAGCCGCGGCGCGACACGCGCGCCCCGACACCGAGAGCAGACCCCAGAGAGATAATCTTGCCAGTCTTCAGAATAGTCAATCTGGTCTCATCTGGTTCAGGTTTCAGGCTATCGTGAGCATGACGTTCCGTCTCTTTGCCACTTGGAGTTGTGGAACTTAATGTGGTGTTCCAAAATGCAGTGGCTTCATGGCGGATAATGAAATTCAACCCATCAAAACGGCAAGAGATTATTATATGCTAACCAGTGTTACTTTGGGTCTCGTTGATGGTGGAGGCATTCTCGAACTTGAGCGGGGTGTTACGGGGTGCCAACATGAAGGTGCGTGGTGGGGCTAATCCTAATCCCCGAATCCACACCTAGTCACATGATTACTAATAATCATTCATCCAACAACTTCTACTCGTTCTAGATTCACTTTTCCGCATCAACGTATAATATTATTTCAATTTTCACTATCAGCATTGACATTGTAAATTGAGTTGAACTTTTATTTATTATTATAATAGGAAGATTCATTTTGTTAGTCGGATCCACGACTTCAACTCGGAACTACTCGATAAACCCTGAGGTACTTTTTTTCGTCCCATGACAACACCAGCTCCCCTTCTTATTAATGATTAACAATACTTATGGGAATAGAATAGTTCACATCCACATTACAAACATATGTAGTTCGCTATTTTCGAAAATCATATATTTTCCTCCACGTCTCTCATCTCTCATCGTGACTACAGGCTACTAAAGCCTAGTAGTATATGGGGTTCTCCGGATCAGTAAGATCGAAGACGACGGAGGAATGGGGCTTGGCTCCACCACGGTTGGCGAACTCCCGCTGGAAGTCGATGCTGCGGTTGAAGCTCAGCGATCCGTCGTCGAGGATGTCGATGTACAGAGCCTTGAAGTCAGCTGGGGTGTTGATCAGGCCGATATCGCCGGTCTGGACGAAGTAATCAGTCACCACGATGTGCTTCTGATCGGGCGTGATCTTGATGTAGTGGGGGCCGATGGTGGGCTGCTCCTCATCAGGGTCGTCCAGACGCTTGACGTTGTCCAAGTCGGAGATGTCAAGAGCGGCAATGTGGTCCGCGGTGGTAAGGGTGAAGTAAGCAAGCTTGCCATCCGCTGAGATATCAGAGCTGCAAAGATGGATGGTTAGTTTGGTACTCTGTGAATCTCATACAAAGATGTGGTGCACTGGGGTTTACATACTAGATGGCAGTGGTGTCACGAGCCTTGGGGCCCAAGTCGAACAGCAGCTTGGCTACACCCTGCTTGCCGTTGCTATCCTTTCGGAATGGGTAGATGATCCAAACTTGGCCTAGATGCACTGCGGTTGCAAGGGCAGCTGCCTCCTCGTTACCGGGGATAAACTTGACGTCTTGGATACCACCACCCTATGACAATTATTAGTAAGGGATTCATGACATGAACTTCAAGAGGTATAATACGTACATCGGGGATTTCAATGGTGCTGATGATCTCACGAGAAGGAAGATCCCAGAGCCTTAAGGTGTTGGCTCTGAGAATTTGCAAGCTCGGCTTCAAGATGCTCAGGGGAACGATGAAGTCGGAAGTCAAAATGATGTTCTTCTCGAAGTCGATGCTCAAGCCGTGAGGGGAGAACTGTTCACCGAGAATGTTCAAGGTGCCTTCTACGCTCTCGGGCCATTCGTGGATGATGTTGAATTCAGCATCAGTCTCGACAAGGCGGCCGGGAGAAGTGCCAACAGCAGCTACAAAGCAAGTTAGCATAATGTGATGTTGTGAACTGGAGGGACCTCAACTTACAGCCCATGTATGTAATGAAGAATCCACTGATATAATGGTTAGCCATCTTCTTGAGAAGAATCTGTTGATTGAATAGCTTACCCTTCAGGTTTGGCACGGATCTCATCTACAATGGACGAGAGAATGCCACGGTTGCTCTTCTTAAAGGTTGGTTGGTACGGATCCGTAGTATCAAAGTAGAAGGCTGTGTCTTGTGTCTTCAGCAGAGACAACAGTCCACCACCGATTAAAGTCTTTCCATCGAGGGAAGGGCTAAGATGATGGGGGCTGTTGCCGCTTGAAGGGACATCAGTGACCCAGAGAAGAGTTCCAAAGGTGTCCTGTCTAAGTCAGTGACTGGAAGGCTCTGCATATTGAGATAATACTTACATCGTCAAGACTGTAAGTTGCCAAAAAGTCTTTATGCTGGTTATCACCGGAAGCAGTCCAGAAGTATCCTATCTTCTTAGGCTTGATGGAGCTTCCCTCCCAAGGAGGACTTGGTAGTGGCGGTGTTGGGACTTGCAAGACAGGTAGAGGAGGAGCAATGCCGTTCAAGGCCTCAGTGACACCAGGAATAGCAGGAATAAGTGGAGGTAAAGAAAGGGCTAAAGCAGACGGTGTCAAGACAACCGCCGCACGCAGAAGGGCCAATGGTGAAGACATTCTGAAAAGTATTGTCTAGACTTGAAGAGGAATGATTATCAGACAATGACTTGTAGCGGATGAGCAAGTTTCAGGATTGGATGCTCAAATTGGAGCAAATGTGCTCATTCATATTCTATATATACTCGTAGAGGTGTCTATCACGAACGGAGAGTATGTCTACCTTAGCCCTCACAATCACCAACATCTCTCGCCATAGATGCCGTCTTCACGTCTTCCACACTATCCCGAGAGGTTTCGACGATCCGAATCACACTTAAATGTCGCCATCATCTATTGAAATAACATCACGAAGCTCTCGATCGTGCTATTCTCCTCGATTTTACTACCGAGGTAGAGTTCTATTGGGCGAGACGATGTCAGTGAAAAAATTCTATGAGGTCAAGTCTGTCTAGCTAGTCACGGGAGCACGAAGGGCTGAAGCTTTGATAACTGTATACAGGTATGATCTGCGATTCACATACGCTTTCATGCCGTCCTAGAGATTAAGCATAGCAATAGTCTACAAAATTGAGGCGACGGATATGGATAGATTTTGGTCTAGACTATAGACTGCATGGGAACCAACAGCGCGGTTCCTGGTAAGGCTCTAATGCATGAATTGCCGAGCCAAACTTCTCAATAGTTTGGAGTATAACTGCCGGGGAAGCAGGCACTTTGACACTAGCAGGGGAAAATTATCTATAACTGCAGAGTTTTCTATAGATTTTCGAGTCGTGGGACCAGAATGACCTCATGGATGAAGCTCCTTTCCGAGTTTACCGGCATAACAAGCTTTCAATATAGCTAGTAACCTACTTAAGGAACCTAGCTAGCTACTAGGTAACGGATGTATAATGCTTAACAGGATATATCGCTGTCCAGACTATTACAGCCTCTTCCTAAGACAGAAGGCCCTTCCGAATAACGTACTTCATGTAAGGATCATAGCTAAGCTGGAGAGGATCTATCCCGGCAATAATTAAGCTACGTGCCGGTTCCTTGAGCTAGCTATGTAAGTTGCCGTATTCTGACATGACAAGCAATATCGTTTAGGTATTAGTGACAACTAGCTGCAGGTAAGCAATAAGCTACCTGCTTAGAAATTCACGGATCTAGCTGGAGATATATGAAATGTCGCCATTTTCGACAATTACCTTCATTTCCCATTTTGGACTATGCGCATCTAGACGCCCCACGTGTTTTTGCTCTTTCACTCAGCTGCTCACCCGACCCCTGACAACTACCTACATAGTAGGGGTAACAAGCTCGTCATGCGTAACTGAAATGCAAGATGGCGCAAGAGGTCATTAGAAAGATCTTAATCTTGATCATCGTAGATAGTTTGTAAGAAAATTTCCCTTCTATTGCAACCCTAGAGCATTGCTCATCAAATATTTTCACATTGCGATAGCTCGCCAAGGGATGACGTTATTTTACTATGGATGGTGAATTTTGGACCACGGCAATTTATAGGTCCCCGCACATAACGATCTCATCGAGTTCATTAGCTCGTCCGGGGTTGACCCTGCTTGGCGTTGTTGATGTTTCTACGTGGGGTGTTTTCGCGATATTCGCGTGGTCCGTGTTTTCTCTTGGTAAGTGATGAAGAACGAGGGCTGCCGAAGCCCTGGAGATTATATCTTGGGTTCCATTCGATGCAGACGCAGAATTGCAGATCCGCGGCCAAGGTAGATATATAAGTAGTAATTTACCTCTGCTGTAAGTTGTTCCAAATTGTATTCGCCCTTCAGCGTGTTCTCCTTGCTAGTCTAGTCTCATAAGCTGATTGCCAAGATGCGAGGTCTTCAGCTCTCTTCTCTGTTTCTCGCCGCCTATGGTGTTAGTGGTTCTGTTATAGAACGTCAAAGTGGTGGTGGCTTTGCGGATGGCCAACCAATTGACGGTAGCGGAAAAGGCGCACCCATCGTCGGTACGTTCCCAAGTTGCTGTTGCTATGTTAGGTATTGATGCTAACCCTCCATTCCGTAGGCGGCACTAACCATGCCATCGATCTTCAGAACCCAGACAATCTTGGCGAACAGAGCACCGACAATGGTGTCGTGCCAAACGTCAAGTGGAGCTTCTCTGATTCTAAGACGAGGATCCTAAAAGGTGGTTGGGTTCGAGAACAGGTCGTCACGGACTTGCCCACCAGCAAGGACATCTCGGCTGCTCAGCAGCACTTGACCAAGGGCGCAATCCGAGAGTTGCACTGGCATCGAGTGGTATGTCATAAACCAGCTGACGTATAACTTCCCTGCTAATATTTAAATCCCAGGCTGAGTGGGGATACGTCTATTCTGGATCGATCATAATCTCTGCTGTTGATCAGAATGGCAAGTTTGAATATTCCAAGCTCGGCGTAGGGGACGTTTGGTACTTCCCTAAGGGCGCAGCCCACACCGTCCAAGGTCTCGAGGATGAGAATGAATTCCTTCTGGTGTTCGATGACGGCAATTTCGATGCTGTTGGGTAAGACGCCGCACTTGATGACCCAGTAATAAGCGACACTATGCTAATCAATCACAGAACCACGTTCAACGTAGACGACTGGATCAGCCACACCCCCAAGTCCGTTCTAGCTAAGAACTTTGGACTCTCCGAGGACGTCTTTGGCTCAGTCCCGTCCCCGAACCCGTATATTACAAATGGGACTATTGATGAGCACGACGTCAGTGGCGGCAACGGCGAGCTCACTGGCGATGCCTCTTTTGCATACATTGCGAAGGACCATCCCCTTGAGAAGGTTCCCGGCGGTGGCGGCACGCTTCGCATCATCGACTCGAGAACCTTCCCCATCTCGACTACCATCGCCGCCACTGTAGTCACTGTTGAGCCTAAGGGCCTGCGTGAGCTACACTGGCACCCAAATGTAAGTGCCGAAGAGGATATTATTGCTTTCCAATGCTAATAGTCTTTTAGGCGGAAGAATGGCTGTACTTCCACAAGGGCCAAGCACGTGCGACAGTGTTCCTAGGCAGTTCTGCTGCTCGAACTTTTGATTTTAGCGCAGGAGACACCGGCGTGTTCCCCGACAACAGCGGTTAGTATTGATGACATCTTGCTTTCAAGTATTTGAGCTAATTGACCTAGGTCATTATATCGAGAACACCTCAGAGACCGAGGAGTTGGTATGGATCGAGATTTACAAGAGCGACAGAGTTGAAGACATCTCCCTGACGCAGTGGCTCGCGCTGACGCCAGCGGGCATCGTTTCTACCATCCTCAAGATTCCCCTAGACGTAGCAGAGAATCTGCAGAAGGAGAAGCAACTTATCATCAAGAACAGGTAATAGTTCGGTCTATCTTGGCTGACATGCATATGTGTGTCGTCGGACGCGGGCACGCTTATTATTTAAATCGTAATGGCCTTGACTCTTGAGTCGCAGTATTACAAGAGACTATTGCTCTATTCGTCCTAGTAGGACAACTCACAACTTATGTAATTATTTAATTTAATATACAAAAACCACACCCATACACAATGTTATTATTCACATGCATATGTTTGTGATTTTCGAAATCGTCAGTTCTCGTATCTAAAGTATGACAGAGCAATGCAGTGCGACACCTCCCATGCATCGTTCCAACGGCCCCCAAACGTGGAGGCTTTCCCCAATAAGCCTTGAGCCAAATCCATGCCCGTTATTAGGTGCCTACCTGGTAGCCTGGTAGATAATTAATGAAAAAACTTCCATCCATCCCATACTTATCGGTCCCATTGCTTTTGACGCATATCAGGGAACCCCAGGGTGAATTTTATCAGGGTAGAGTTGGCGGGCCTCATTCACATGAATGCCACGTTGCGAGCCCGCAGATCAATGCCTTTTTTCTGGGACTGTTGCTTGCCTTTGTGATCCTTAGCTTGGGGGCTGAAGTACGATGGAGCCACTCATAATATCGCGGAGGGTGAGATTCAAGTATCACCGTCATCTTAACTGCATACCGCTGCCCAATAATCGGCCAATAAATCTCAGCTGACATAAATAACGAAGGTTAGCAAGAGTGCAATAGAGACATATCCGGACACCCCGATGTCGTCAGCCCTAACGGACAGAGCCTTGGGCTGTTGGAAGTCGGCCAAGTTAAAATCAATCAGATTTGCTCTTCGATGTTAAAACTCGCTCTCTCGGACCATGTGCTGACCTTGCCTCCCTCCCATCTGTCTCACTCTCCAGCCGACAGTCACCACTTTCAACTAGTGTGGAACGGAGGATATCTCGAAAACCAAGATGTGGAGGACATCACTCGCCTTCAAAGTCGCCCTAGGGTTGCTTATGGTCGATTCGATCATCGAGCTGTCATTCGTTAGTAGCATGGTCGCATGGTTACACCGGACAGCAAGCAAGGGATTTGATGTCAACCGTGACGGATCTACTTATCACCTAGGCGGTAAACCGTTGAACCTGATGGGCGACCAGGGACACACGAGTAATGGTGCCGCCGGCACTGCTTTCGTTCTCATCGGGCTCGGTGGCATCATCGCCCTCTCGCTCCGGTACTGGGCCCGCAACGTGTCGGGCGGGAAAGCAACCTTCGCACGGTTTATATACTACCTCTGGGTGTCACTGAACATCCCTGCATTCCTCCTCACGATCGCAGCCCTTGCCTATACATTCGCCGTCACCAACGCGCACGAAGGACAGACAATCGACGAAGCCCTAGCTGCAAGCTTGAACGGCGGCCCGTACCCCGCGGACACTTGGACGCCGCAGAATTGGTTCTCGGCTGTGCTTCAACTGGACCTGGTCGACGCGAGAAGCGATATTCAGAGCCACTTGGACGTGATGAGAGGGTGGCAGTACAACTTGATCCCGATGTTTATCATCCAACTTGGTGTTACGATCCTTGCGCTATGGGAGTTCATCACCTGGCGGAGACAGGCTCAGGTGTACGTCCCGGAAGAGAAGTAATGAAGAGGAGGCTGTGGTATTCATGAAGGAATCTTGGAGAGCGTTTTATCGATTGGAGTTCAGGGGCACGATGGCGGCATTGTTGGCAAAAGTCTTTTTTCACGTTCATGCAGTCCGGGAGTCCATCAGCACTCAATGATTAGCACATCTTTAAGAGACTCGAAATTTATCGTATAACTGAAATAATCAATAAATATACATCTTAATCATCATTCCTTAATACTTAATTAATTGGACACTTTTATGATGTTCTCTTATGAATTAGTAATAACCGAAGTGAATCATGATCAGAGTGATTCCGTTCTGTAAATCATGAATGCTCATTGGTATGATAGGAGAGAGAAAATGCACACCTCGTCATACGTGTACGGGGGCCACAGGAGTACGAAATTGTCGTGTTTGTTGTAGCATTGAAAGGAATGGGTAGTCGGCCCCCTCTCTTCAAGGCACCGTGTACCTAACAGCTATCGACGGTCAGTTGACGGGTTCGGACTTCTCCTCGGCCCCTGGATATATGTATGTCTTATCCATTTTATCAGGAACTAAACCTCAATTTGTATATTTCGCTTGAGTTCATAACCCCAATCGAGGCATTTCTTACTAGTGCAGACGCCGTGGCTTTCGTCGATGGGGAATTGGCTGACACGCGTATTGCGGCGTCTGTCGCTGCTAGTAGTGGCGCAGTGTGACTGCCGGTTAGAAAGGATGGGCTTGGATACCTATGTATCTCAGGTTGAGTAACTAGACCGGACTTTATACCCTAATTTCTATACTTTCAAGTCGTATAAAATTCTCCAGTATGCATCCCTTAAAAGAGTGAGAAGAAACAAGAAGAGTTATTAAAGTGCTGAAAGTGTTCCAAGGTTCCAAGACCTCCAGTCAATTGAATCTTGATAAAAGAATATCCACTGGATTACAGGGGATTTAGTGTTTGCATGAGCCAGGGCTGGCCTTGCCTCGTCTCCCAGGCCCGTTTTTTGTGGTGGCTGCGCCTGCGGCGCAGTGGTGGAGCTGTGGCTACGCTATTCTCACACTTTGTATCTGTAG
>MU388498.1:0-19572 GCA_022578535.1 Jackrogersella minutella
CAATATAAAAAAATCCTATATGGGTTGCGTTGCAAGCGTGGTGGCCACCATTTGGTTGCCACGGCGTTGCAGTGGTGGCGTTACTTGCCAGCCTGCTGTTTAGTGATGGAAGTATACAGAAGTATTCGGGAGGAGAGAAAACCTGGGATCTTATTCATGGGTACAAAGCGAAGAATAATCATATCTCTGTCGACGAAGATAACCTGTATCAGGTGACAGAGTATCAAGAGGCGTATGTGGAGGGCCATGCATAATTAATAATAGCCCCTAGAGGTCGACTCGCTCCGTCATATATGTGACGAGGTATGGCATTGATTTATCTCTATCACATTGAATCATGATCGGAACGTTTCTATAATAATTTCAGCTCTAGCAGCGCCCTTTTCCTCTAATTCTATCCCTATATAAATAGGTGTCTCTTCCCAAGCCTGGTTTAGTACCTAACCTAGCTAATCAGGGGTAAAAAGACTGCCACCTAGGTAATTATCGGCAGGATTGTTTAGGCTGGTCAATCGTTACATTCTATGCTTGGTCCCAGACTTGAAATGAATTTAAACCTAATAATTCTTTTTGCAGCCAACTATATGGCCTCCTCTGCAGGACTATTTGCCGACAATAGGTATCAACGGTGACTTTGAATGCACTGCGTCTATTTCAAGTATTTCCATTGGGCATGAGCAAAACAACTTGGTTGGGTCCCGACCAAAATCTCTCATCTGGGTCTATGTTTTCTTGTATTGCTTTCTTTTATCCCATATCATCCTGGACATAATTAACATATTGGTAACGTCAGAGTTACAGTGAGACTGTGAGCTGAATATCTCAGATAATAAATATATTCCCAGTCTTGAGTTGCCACGTTCCTGTAAGAAAGTTTTCAAGCTGATCTCTCCCATTTTGTACGTTGAACGACCGAATTCGATTTTATTGAAAATGCGTATTGGTATCATCGGGATTGCCGCCTTGGAGAAAGTGCCCGTGATAGGTCCAATGGTGGCCTATCGACACCCAACAAGTATGGCCTAAGCTTAAGCACATGTCCCAAGGCACATCCTTTTGTAAAGGCATGCAAATCATGTCTGTTTATTTTTAATAGGATAATCGCCTGCATGTATGTATGTGCTATGTCAGCCCCGGCGACATGAATGACTTTCATCAAGCACCTTTTATAGTACACCAAGCCCTGGCGACGGATATTTACGTTATATCAAAGCTTCGTTCCGAATAAAAAAAGAAGCTATTTTGTAATACTGACTCTCGAAATCCGATACTAGGAAGCTTACATATTCATCATTGTTGTTTGCCTTGATTATAGCTGGATCTCATTCTTGTATAAAATGTCCGGTCAAGAGGCTGCAGTTCCAGGTCGTCATTCCTTCGGACCGGAGAATAGAGGAGAGGGATACCCTAGTGCAGCAGCTGAACTCTTGCCATTCCATGCGGGACATTCCGAATCTGATAATCCACCTTTCAACTCACCTTCACAACGTCTACGCCAAGAAATGGACGCCCAGGGGCGTGTCGAAGTATCTTACGGAGAACAGGTTGATAATGACACTGGACAATCTGACGTGGCTGGACCAGAATGGGGATTACTTTCCCATCGATACTCATGTTCAGCCACGAAGAAGATATCCCCATCCATCGATAATAACCTAACGTCTGCTACTGAGCAAAATCCCAATAAGTCCGACATCAAAGCCAACAAGCCCTTTCTTGGGTGGTGGTGGTGGTGGGAAATCATAGCCACTTTGCTTAGTATTATAAGCGTTATTCTCATTGTCGTATTCCTGATCAAGGTAAAAGGAACGGCACTTTCGGACTGGAACCATGTTATCCAGCCCAACACAGTCGTCTCTATTCTCACCACCGTTGTCAGGTCATGCATGATGATCCCCATTGCTGCTTGTCTCGGTCAATACAAGTGGTGGCACTTCCGACAACCCCGACAGTTACAGGATCTCCAAAGGCTTGATGATGCCAGCCGGGGTCCATGGGGCTCTCTATTGTTACTTTTCAACGTCACATTGTGGGGGGCACCTACGGCTCTCTGTCTTGGAGTAGTCACTATTCTGGCTCTCGGGATCGAGCCGAGCGCCCAGCAGATCCTAAGCTTCCCATTACGCGATGCTCAACTGCTCAACCTTACAGCAAATATTGGAAAAATGACCGACTGGACCTTACCGCAATACAGTTTCATGGGTAAGCAAATGTATCTTGAATATAATGCAGTTTAGTCCTAACAAGGCTTACAGGTAGTTTCAACGGTTAGTAAATAACTACAATGCGATTGCAGTTTAAATCAAGTCTGACTAAAAGAAATAGCCTCCAGGGAGAATGCCTTTCAAGACTCTCTTCTTGAGGCTGCTATTTTGAATGGTGCTCTAAGCTCCCCTGTGCCAACCGATTTTGATTGTCCCTCGCCTGCAGCACGATGCTCCTGGGATGATTTTACGAACTTAGCCCTTTGCTTAGATACTGCGATGAACACTCAAATGGTCAACGTAACTTGCCAGCATATCAACGATACTTTTGCCATAGTCCCAACTCCATGCTCTAGCAGTGAGCTGACACTGCGCTGCACTTACACCTACCCCCCGAATTCGGTACAAGATAACGAAAGCCCCGACAATAATACCGATTCCATAACTATTGTACAGCAGGAATGTGGATTTGGTACTGTTCATTATACTTTGGTGTCTCTGGTGGAAGAGTCGGGATTTTATTCAACTAAACTTAATGTCATGAGATCAGAAGCTATTCGCACAGGGGAAGCATCCAATATGACCGATTTCTTCTTTGCCAACTGGACGTGGTGCGCGAGAACATTCCACGATGTAACGGCTACATCGCGAGGCGTTGATTTTGGCTCCATCAGCGACGAGAATCTGGTGGCCCAGGTAGACACTAATGAGGACGCGCCGGACATCTTCGTGGCCCAATCGACAGGGATACAATATTCTGCAGCACCGATGGCTGGACTGTTGAATTTTCTGACTGACGGCACTCAAGCTTTATTCGCCTTACAGAACGTCGTTGACGTGAGGAACCTCACGCAAAATGTCACAGATACAATAAACAGTCTGATAACGAGCAATAGCACCCTGAAGAATCCGCACCTCGAAAATTTCTCGGGAAAGGCGTATCATGACGAGGTATACATAAATATTCGCTGGTACTGGATTATACTCCCTGTTCTAGAGACACTCCTGACGAGCATATTCCTTGTGGTCTTGATTGTAATCAACTACCAGCAGCCGCTGCTTAGAAATTCGGTCTTAGCTTATCTCGGTCACGGACTTGATGGCTGGGAAAGGGGAGAGCTGAGCATAACACCGCCGGAATCAGTAGTAAAGTTAGAAGAGGTATTAGGGAACCAGAGTGCCAGATTTGGCCGCGGAGACGATGGTCAGCTGAAGTTGCGCAAGAACGAAGTATGATTTTGACTCGAAGGTAGCACGGCACATATATCAGACTATCGACCCTATGAAGTGTTATATCGCCTTCTTTAGATGTTTCATGAGGCTTCTATATGGTGTACAAGGCCATAGATAGTTCTCAATTTAGCTCCAAGTTACTCTGAACAGTAATCGTGGTCAATGTGAACCATGCAACTTCAAATGATATCACTCAATACCCCAAGTATAACATACACCTTTATTTGAGGAGGATTTTCACATCTCACAGCACGTTCTCACATTAAAACAAAAGCAAGTCGATGGTTCAGCATCGATCCATCATAAATCATAACCGCCTACTCTAGCAACCACGCAGCCACGCTACCCTACTCCGTTCGCAACCACGCAATCCACAAAATTCCAACTATCAACACCCCACCTACTCATTCGGAAGCGGCTTACCTACGCCAAATCCCTATTGTAGACCTAGACTGTGCAGCCGGTCCGTCAGAATGTTAAGCTGCATCCGATCCTCCCCGTCTGATCCGTCGGCTTTTTGCAGTTTCTCCGCCGCGGCTAACAAGGGCTCCACGAACCGTTGGCCGACGGCGGCGCCCATACCGTCTGGTACGAGGTCCTTGAGGCCAGTGAAGAGGAGGTATGCGAAGTTGGCAACCTGCAGGAGGAATAAATGGTTTTGGGCCCAGAACTCGACTAATGCCTCGATGCTCATTTCATTCAACGACAGCATATCGGGGAATAGTGAATATTGCAGTCTCTCGATGACGTCGGGAGAAGAAAATTGGTTAGATAAATTCCCTTGTTTGGCGGCGATGAGCTCTTCTTTGAGCCACGTGATAGCACATGCTTTGAGTGAAGCAAACATGCAGTTCTCTAATAAGTCTTCGAGAATTTCTAGGCGGTTCTGGTCATCTGGTTCTTCGTGAAGGATGGAGCCGGCGAATGATGTGGCCGCATTCCTGACTTTTATATCCGGGTGAAATACCGAGATAAGAGTTAAATTATGGTGATACGACATCAGCTTGGTCTCTTCTTCGGTTTTAATCAACTCTCGGTGTTCAAGTCCAAGGCCGATAGCTAGCAAGGCATCAGCGATCCCGGGACTAGAAAGGATCTCTGACTGTACTTCCCTCCCTAGAAAGCGACCTAATATCGCGGCGTGGTCTGGGAAGATGTGCATCTCAGGCCGCGGGCTGTCTGAACCGAAGACGTCTTTCGAGAAGATCCAATAGGCGACAAGACATACTGCTCCGCCAGGGGATAAGTGGATATCATCAACCGAAGAAAAGTCATTGAAGGCCACCAGCGGATCTGTATGTACTGGGCCTTCGGAGATGCTCTTTACGAATTCTTCTCGGCATTTGTTTAAGCCGAGGTCTCGCAGCAGGGCCTAGTAACATCAGCATCGACGATATATTTAATCAAGAGGGGCCCAGGAACTCACGACTAGTTGCCCAACTACCGCATCCCTCTTCTGCAGCTCTTCGTTTTCTCGGAATGCCTCGGTCAGCGTCTTTTTACCCGGCACGGACTTGTTCGGGTTGTAGATCTCCAGCAATCGTGGCGACCATAACATGTCATGCGCATTCACGTATCGCTGTAGCATACATGTGACGAAGGCTTGTAGTAATTTGCTCTGCATAGCTTCCTCCTTCGGGTCCTCCTGCTCAGCCTCGGGATCAGGTGCGTTCTTAGACTCGTCTCCATCGTGGTCAGGGTTGGCCACATTGATGCTGGACTTCCGGGTGGGCAGAGGCGGTCTTTTTCGGCCTGAAAGTGAGTAGACCAAGTTGATGACTGAGGCTGTCATCTCTGGGGTGGGCTGGTATGCCTCGAAGACCTTCACTAGCGACGGTCCTAGAAATCTTGAAGGGTATTTCGTCTTGATACGTTGATGAAGAATACCCAACATGCCTAGCAGAGTAATGAATTTCCCCGGTATTTTAGATTCGGGTATGACTCCGGGTTTTTCGACATCAACGATTACCTCATCATCCCAAGCGACAGCAAGCCCCTCCAAAGCCTCCATGACCTTGATGACGACTTCGCGGGGGTTTCCTAGACGAGCTACAGTTTCAAGACATGATTCTGAACCCTCGATTTTCAGAAGCATCTGCACGAGGTCCCAACCGATTTCCTGAGTGAGCTCGGCATCTTGAAGGACGTCGTTTAAAGTGGGTAGGATTTCGGGAGAGGTGACATGGTATTGAAGGATGGTGAGATAAGTGAAGCGGTCTTCTTTGGCTGATTCTTGAATAATCCTAATTGATTCTGATAACTCGGGCATTTTGAATGAAATGTGTATTTGCTTGCTACCTTGCTACCTTACTACCCTTGACCAAGGATAAGTAAGAAGGCCGTTGAAGTATAATTAGAACAAGGTAAATGTAATGTAATGTAAGTAAGTGTAGTGTAGTATAGTGTAGCGTAGTGGAGGCAATAGATAAAAGGTACGGGCACGCACTGGGCTGAGAATGAGGCTGGCGGGTTTTTGGAGTTGATCTTCTGTAGACGAGCGCGAGTGGCATGGGCAATTGACAATGACGTTGGGTGAGGGGACCTCCCCTGCAGTGCAAACAGGTACGAAGTACAATGTACTTATGAAGTATACAGTCCCACAAAAGACAGCCCTGGAGTACAATAATTGCGAGATTATGAGCTATTGTTAGTGGACAAAAGTCGTGATAGTACCCGCCGTTTTAGTTTACAAGCACAGTGCGACGTACAAATAGCAACCTTTCTACCGGGTACCTAGGTACTTCTAGAGAATCGTTGTCCCGAGGTCCTGCGTTTAAGCTGCAGGTAGGTAGGTACCTAAGTACATGTCAACATGGATGTATCTTATCATACCCCTTTTCCCTGCCTACAACACAAGTATTATTTCGTACTCTGTAAATAAACCTTCTCCAGACCTTCCTGGCATCATGTAAACCCTGAGAACAAACTCTAATTATAAGGATGAGCCAGGGTAGGGGAGGCTACGAAGACACTAATCAAGACAACTACGCCAACTATGTCTCGGTGACCTGAAATCTCTGAAATCACCTGATAGGAATTTCACTAACAACTCCATGAAGGATCCTTCTTAGTATCAATGGTACCTGGTATATACAATCATATAATATCTACACTCGTAACTGTAATCATATAGTACAATACCCCAAACATTCGCACCAATGTCTCAAGCGAGTAAAATTTTAACCACTGTTCATAACGCTACACATTCCACTCCCCATCCAACATCCGTCTCACCTACATCAATGACTATTAGAAGTGCGATCGCGCAGTCAAATTTATTCCAATTGATTGCCTCAAGCAACAACCTACCTAGGTAGGTAAAGGGTACAATTCCCTCGTCTCACGTACTTTCATATATCGGACAACTCATCTCTCTGAGTTGAAATGTTTTCATAAAAGGAAGAACAGCAAAAAGCAACTCCAGGATAACAACATCGTGGTACGGACCGAAGAAGCACTGGCCATTTGTGTCGCATTCGGCGTCACTTGGGTCCGAGTCTGACTTTTCGTCGTAGTCGAAGTCGGCTTCACTAAGGTAATGCTGTATGACTCATCACTGGGCGCTCCCGACGCAATTATCAGAGTCGTCAGGCTGGAGGGCATCAATGCCGTCCGGAGCACGCTCGTAGCCGAATTAATATCTACCGTGATGACCGGCTCATCGGAATTGGCGGTTTGGCTCGCTGATGTTGTGGGTGGAGTATTCGTTGGAACAACAGTAGAAAAGAAACTAGATGGAAGAAAGGACGGCCCTGGGTCCTTCGCTTCCGAACCGTTGGAGTTGACCCACGGCGCGAGAACGCATTGGGTCATCAACTGGCTATCGACCAGACGCCCGTTCTGCTTCGACGGCGTCAAGCTTAGGACGTACGAGGTGTCAAAACTCCCGGCGCCCCAGACGACTAGACCCATGAAGACGTCCGAGTTCTCGTTGATCAGCGTGTTCTGGGAACAGAACGCGGTCAAGCACTACGTTCAGCCCAGTCAGAATCAACAGCGATAGCAACACAATAAAATGGGAACTTACAGAGGCATCCTTCGACGCTCCTGTCTCACTGATGAAGCCCTTCCGCCCGTTTTGTCTCAAGAATTGCGCAACGGACGTGAACGCATCGATATTATCCGTCGTGCATTGGGCATGCGTCCCCGAGTTATCCACATCAAGGTATTTGTGAATGTCCAGGATCAAATTATCTGTCGTCCCATCGGGGTTCTTGATTTCCAATAGCTGCACCGCGCCCCCACTGTCCGCCAGCGTCGCCGCGCTGTCAAAATTCGTCCCCGGCAGCAATATCATCTGGGTCGTTGCGCCCGCCTCCCGGATCGCCGTTACTGTCTTCTGGCATGTGTTCGCCCACGTCCCGACGTCGAGATCGTGCGGCTCGTTCATGAGCTCGAACACGATGTTCTGGCTGGCCGCGTATTTCGTGGCCAGCTGCTTCCACAGGCTAACGAACTGGTCGTCTGTCGGTCCCCCTTGCCCAATGATGCCGCCGTTCCAGCGCGCAAAGTTATGGATGTCGATTATGCAGTGCACTCCCGTTGCGAGGCAGGCTTGCATTAATTGATCATATTTGGCTAGGTTGGTGCCGTCGAGGTTTCCTCCTAGTTCATTGTTGACGAGGAACTGCCATGATATCGCTATGCTGGTCTGTGAGTGAGTGTCAAAGGGGCTAGAATGTGTAGTGATGGCCATACGTAATCTCAACATGTTGATACCATCATCCCTAACGAAGTGTTGCATCTGCGTAACTCCATCGTTGTTATTTGGGAGCTGTGTTGAGCCGAGGGGACATGAACCCTTTGATCTTCGTTAGTCCATAATTTCGTAAGCCAGCTATTCCAATCGCACTTACATCGATTTGGCATCCAAAGTCGCCTCCCGCTATGGCAACTCCCTTAATATGTCATATTAGTTTTCATATTAGTATTACAAGCCATAAGTTGTGACACACCAGAAATTGGACCTTCGCAAGAACAACACGAGCTGCGGCTAAGATAAAGAATGTCTTAAAGTACATATTTAATACAACTGCCTACGAATTGAATTGGAAAAGAGAGTTAGAAGGCAAGGAACAAAATAAAATGAAAACGAATGAAGGTCCTGCCACCGAATGAATCTAATTGTTACCGTGAAAAGGATAGAATAGCAGAAAGGATGAACAAGGAATAGGTACCTAGGTAGGTAACGAAAGGAGAGATCAGTGTGAGGCTCAAGCCAGCATCAAATGCAGACGACGATCCATCGCGTCAATCCTAGATATGGCTTGTTACTTGGATCGGGTATTTAAGAGAGAGGAAAAATCCTATGAGCTTGTCTAATGGACCCAAAATGAGCCCACCAGACCATTACCGGCCATCCTCTGGCGGTGGGATCTAGGAGTTTCAAACGCGCAATGTCTCGTATTAAGAAGAAACCGGGCCAGGCCACCTCTGCCAACTCTACCAACTTCGACCAAATGGGTTAGAATATATCTAACTCGTACATATTACGCATAACCTCACCATTTCTGGGCTACGCCACCACCAGCTTGACGTCTATTGCCTGAAGCATACGTCTTGCGGCTCGGCAAAAATTATTGCAACCTAAATGCGGTGTCACAACAATAAGCAGCCCGTGTCGATTATGAAGGAATTCGGTCTGCCGTCAGGTTCTTTTTATGGTCTTCGTTGCCATCTAGGTATTCATACAGACCAGCCTACCCTGGGCCACGACAGATGAATTAGTTTGTTAATAGAAAAATTTGTGACCATGAAACATGCTAAGAATTTCCAGCTTCCCAAGATATACACATATGCGCCGCCCTGCTGCGTCAAAACGTCCCCCCCTTGAATGACGAACCAAAAATAAAGCAGCCCAGTATCTCCCAGGTTCTCCGTGAGGTCATTCCCTATTTCCATCCCATCGACGACACAAACGCCGGCCAAACATTTAGTTATACATGTGTTAGGTATGCATCGTTGATCAATATTTGAGCGTCTAGTTCTATGTAGAACAACCACATGAGTGCGCTAAAATCTAATGTGACACGACGACATGCAAAAAGAGGTTAACGAACATGAAGCTAATAATGAATGAATGACTGAATAAATAGATGAATAAAACCACCAATCAATCTTCCCACTCCTCATCGTATTGGTCGATCAACCTATTCTCATCGTCGCGGTTACTTCGACCCCTTCCGGCCGGTGAGCCCGAGACATGCTGATACCCTCTCCGATGAGGAACCCATCGAGCACAAGAGGAAGTGACGATGACGAAGAAATCCTACCATTAGTACGTCGTCAGCTTCAGATCTAGATTTCGCATCTTGCATATTTGTATCCAACGCTTGGAACCTTAGGCCTTGTGGGGTGGGATGGGCATGAAACTTACACATATATAACTCCACACGCTAGACCAGAGCGAGTAGTTAGGCAATTGCTTCCAACCCCTGGCGTGCGCCACCGTTCTTTGATAGAAGATGCCGCCGAGTAGATAGACTAGGACGGCGATCGCAAATATGATCAAGAACACCGAACCCGGCCCCACGCTACCCGGCTTATGCGGCTCTACGCCTGCACAAGCGTGCTGCGACTTGACTTTGAAGACATACGAGCACTCCTCAGGATCAGTGGCGATAAAAGATACCTGGGCCGTCCCCGCGCCGGGATCTCTATCGCAGCTGAAGAATATAGTAGCCGACTTCCGCCGCTTCGGCTCGTCTGTCTCCTTGGCCGCTGTCGTGGTGCTAGCCAGCGTAGGCGACGACGTATCACCTTCGTGTTCGTAGTCGGGATCCTTATAGGCCGCTCCGTCGTGGATAGCACTCCGTTCCTCCAGATCTTCCTCCCTCTTCTTGCTCTTCCCGCAGGGTGATCCCCCGGTGTACTGCAACACTAATTCCTTGCCCCTGGATACCAATGTGCTAGACTGCAGACCCAAGCTATAGACATCTCCCTTAGAGGTGTAGTATGCGCTGACGTTCTGCCACTTGCCGGAATCGACGCCAATTACGCCGTCGACCGGCTCTACCACGGCACCGCAGATGTTCATGGTGAAGTTGGATCCATAGTCGTAGCCTCTTGCTTTGTAGTCTATCACGGGTGCCCCGTTGCTATGTGCCGGTTTCGACCCGCCAGGGTTTAGTTTGAGGGCCATATCGGGCCGCAGGTCGAAGAAGGCGCCGGATGTCGAGGAAGCCGTACATGCTGTTGAAGTGGTCGTCTTGTCGGCATCGGCAGCGAGGGAGATGGAAGTTATTGAGAGGATGTATAATATTGCCGAGCAAGCCGGCCTTGATTCCAAAGAGAGGTGCATGATTATGAATGGATCTTTGAGTCAGGGTTATTTCGAAATGGGAGGGACCACGATGGGGTTCTTCGTTTTGTTTGAATGCGCTCGTTGCGCTACGCAGATTTCGAGATTTGAATCATGGATATGTTTGTGGACCTCGAAGCGATCAGTGCAACAATGTTTTTTTTTTTTTCCTTCCTTTCTTTTTTCTTTTTGATGACGTCTCAGGTATTATCGTTCACTTTCCCCGTCTTCCAATTATCATAAAAGTTGTTCAAGCCCAGAGATGTTTAAAACCAAACAGCCAAGTTGCCGCTCTGCCGCAATTATTCTTAGTGCACTGCCCCATCAATGGACCCCTGAATGGGCGATCCGAAAATCGGGTACATCCCATATTAGGGCCTAGTGCCTGCTACAAGTACCTAACTGCGCAGCCAACATTATGTACGCACACTACGTATCTACGTACCTAGGTATGCATGTTCCAGGTACCTAGACATGTAGTGTAGTCGCTGTTAGTATTAAGTAATGATACATGTACTATGTAGGTAGTCCGACTTTGAGTCTATTCTGCTTGTTCTGATTGGTTGGACCCCTGAATTTTTGATTAAAAAAATGTCGGCCGTTCTATTCCTCCGTTATGATATGAAGATGTAAGTAGGTACCTCCATCTTTCATCCAGGCCTCGGTCCCATTTTTGTAGGTCATTACATCCTACCCCACAGGAGCTTCGGTGGATAGAAGTTGAAGTTGAAGGTACGACCTGTGCCACTCGGAAGCTAAGATTGCCGGCAAGGAAACTGTATTGTTTAGGTATTCTTTTCTTCTTTCCTTTCCTTTCCTTTTCTTTCCTATCATACATGGGACTCATGTATTATAAGCCGACTACATTCTAGAATGTTGCGCCTCGTCCTGAATCGAATTAGTCAAGTATTGATTCCTACTTGAAATACCTAACATATTCTTCTAAAGAGACGAAACTAAGTGATTGTCTCTGCTTCATTGCACAAAACTTCTTGAGAATGGCGCCCAAGTCGAAGAAACCAGCAGAACCTGCGCATAGTCCGCACGGCTATGAATTTGGAGGCCCGTCAGTTTCTCTATTCATCATTGCGCCTTACTAATATGCTGAAAGTTGATATCATGAAAGCTAATATACTATCTTTGTTTAGACTGGGTACTGCTGGTATCACATTCGGCCTCCCGATACTATGCTATCTCTTCACATTCGCCTGCAACGACAATACCGGTTGCCCTGCACCGTCTTTATTAAGCCCGAAAACCGTATCAATTGACCAATTAAAGACCGAGGTAGGGTGGCCAGAAGATGGATTCTGGGGTCTGGCTAGCTGGGAGGCTACAGGCTGGACTCTAGCATACTATCTCTTCAGTGCTCTTTTATATCGCCTTCTCCCTGCTACTGAGGTTGAGGGCACTGAGTTATCATCTGGAGGGAAACTCAAGTACAGATTTAATGGTGAATATGCTCGTTCATATGCCTTGGTGGACAACCTTTAGCTAACATAATTCCTTCTAGCGTTCTCCTCGGCCATGTTCACTCTTGTTATCTGTCTTGCCGGTACCGTCTCCCAAGGTGCTGAGTTCCCCTTGTGGACCTTCATTGCCGACAACTATGTCCAGCTTCTCTCCGCCAACGTCCTGATCGCTTATGCCCTCGCAACGTTCGTCTATGTCCGTAGCTTTTCGGTGAAACCAGGTAACCCTCGGCACCGACTACTCGCCGCCGGTGGATGCTCTGGTAATCTGATTTACGACTTCTATATGGGCAGAGAGCTTAACCCTCGCATCACATTGCCTATTATTGGCGAGATCGACATCAAGGAATGGATGGAGCTACGTCCTGGTATGCTCGGCTGGATTCTACTGAACTGTGCTTTTGTGGCCAAGCAATACCGCACCTTTGGCTTCGTAAGTGACAGCATTGTATTCATTACCATCGTGCAGGCTGTCTATGTCTTGGATGGCGTATTCATGGAACCTGCCATTCTAACGACAATCGACATTATTAACGATGGCTTTGGCTTCATGCTTTCATTTGGGGATCTCGTCTGGGTCCCTTTCATCTATAGTCAGCAAACACGATACCTGTCTACTCATCCAGTAATCCTTGGTTGGCTGGGTACTGCAGCGGTGTCTGTAATCCTCATTACTGGCTTCTCCATCTTTCGCCTTAGCAACCTTCAGAAGAATATCTTCAGGACAAATCCCAAAGACCCTCGTGTTGCTCACATCAGCTACATCGAGACCAAGACGGGTTCGCGACTAATGACTTCAGGTTGGTGGGGTATTGCAAGGCATATCAACTACCTTGGTGACTGGTTGCAGTCATGGCCATATGCACTTCCAACCGGTTTTGCCGGCTACACCATCTTGTCAGCTGGTACTAATGCTGAAGGGGCTATTAAGATGCTTGACGGCAGAGAGGTAGTACAAGGCCCTGCGAAATACTGGGGAATGATTTTTACATACTTTTATGTTGTCTATTTCGCTATCTTGCTAGTACACCGGGACAGTCGTGATGACGAGAAATGTGCTAAGAAATACGGAGCAGACTGGGAGAAGTACAAGAGCATTGTGAAGTACAAGATTGTACCTGGCATCTACTGAGTTGGGAGTGAAAGGGAGGAGCACGCGCGAAGGGGGTGGGCAGCTGTAAACTACTGTCAAGACTATAGCAAAAGAAGCCACAAGACAATGATATTATGGTGTACACAATGTATTTTGATAAACACTTCCAGATTATGTACCCGTAGCCTAAGGGAATTCGTTCATTGTGCACCGTTTGTTGTTATTGTTCATTACCGTCACCATTACTCATTACCGCCCTTCAACGCCACAACAAAGCCTAGAGGGGGCTCCCCAAGTTGTTGCAGACCATATCACCCATAATGTCGAAAGGGCGATAGGGGACGCGGGTCTAGGCACAGAACTGAAGCTTTCCCATTACATTTATTTATTTATTTTCACTTCTCGCCTATCAATGAACCACCCATAGAACACTCACCATACATACCTAGATACATATATTAAAGCTCCTTGGCTAGGTACCTTGCATGAATGTCTTCTTGCCTCAACACTCTGGGGTTACGACAATATATCTAGGCAATTCCCCTTGTTAGCTAGTTACACACAGGTTCATCCCCAAGGTCTTCGCGTTTATTTACGTCGCTCTATGGTGACGAGCTGCTGGAAACTGACAGCCATAAAGCAATGGCCTCCAACTACTTTTTTATTACACATGGATCGTTGAATAAAAAGCACCCCTTTTGTAATCTTCCGTCTCATTTCACCCAATTTATTCAACATACCTTACATTTCCTTTCTTCACAAGTCAATATCGTGCCTAGTCTAATACATGCTGTGCGAATACTGACCGCCTACCGCCGCCATCTACGATG
This sequence comes from Jackrogersella minutella, assembly GCA_022578535.1. Classification (NCBI taxonomy): domain Eukaryota; kingdom Fungi; phylum Ascomycota; class Sordariomycetes; order Xylariales; family Hypoxylaceae; genus Jackrogersella; species Jackrogersella minutella. The sequence goes on from MU388498.1 coordinate 14,133, forward strand.
GAAGGCCAACACTGGTACCCTGTAGAATCATAGAATCGGGGCTCTCCTGTGACCTTTGTACGACTGTGGCCCTAACGTCAGCAACCTCCCATACCCACAAGAGGTCATCAACCGGGGCAATACAGAACCCCAGATTATGACTCCCTCATTCATTATAGAGTCTAACAGCCCAGTCACTTCCTACTCTACCCGAGTCCCTGATATCACTCTAAATCCTGTGCGAATTCCACAGGGCTTGAGGAAGAGACATGGATGGCACATGTCGCGCAGGATTTAAACTCGAAACTCAGCGGCTCATGGCACTGGTATTCTCATAAATCCTACGTAACAAAACCCATCATCCTCCCCTGAACATATACATGTGAGGTCAATAACCCATCTCGCTGCCTCTCTGAGGCATATGGAGTAAAGAGACGCGGGGCACGCTGCAAAAGACCTAGGCCTAGCGGCGTGTGACGCAGGTATACTACTTAACTACATATCATCTCGCACGTTGGTCGGCCAGGCTAACACAATATAACCCATTGCCAGCCCCTCAACATATCTGAAGGGGGTGGGGGGCATTGAGGGCACTATCCTCTCAGCAAGCCTACGTTGCCTAACGGGGCCCAAACTGAAACTCAATGGCACGCGTGCCCCAGGGATAGGCCCAGGCATATAATCTCCTGATTCCCCTGGGGTGCCGATAGGGGTCGAACAGGCCGGGGTTCAATTTCCATGACCCATCGATGACCGCCGGCCGGGGCTGGGATTTAGATTATCCGCTTGCACCCGTCCCTACACTTGCGGGCCTCTGGTTGTTTCTTTTAATACGCACATATAGAGGCACTGCCTATGATGAATTATTATATGTAGCGATTGTTAGGAAGCTGTCTTTTGATGGATGGTAAGGTGTATTGATCGTCGTGGCACGTATGCCTTGTATAGCTATTTCAGGACAGAAGTCCCCTTGGGCTATTTTTGTTACTGTATATAGTTTAGGTGACTAGGTTATAGGTATATCTAAAAAGGCTCTGGTCATTCCATTAATAAAGGCCTAGTCGTCCCAGAGGCTCGAGTCAATAATGGATCTATACCGTACAAACAGTCCGGAGTAGAGGGAAAGAAGGGAGGAACTATCACTTCTACTCCGTGTTTAAGGCATGGTCTCTTATTATAACCATTGACATGTCATTTTGTGCAAATTGATTCCTAATCAATCAACACAATTAGGCAAAAACGCTACGCAAATTTGAACCATCACTTCCCCCTCTTTGCCCACTCTCTCATGATGTTCTTCTGAATCTTGCCTGTGCTTGTCTTTGGTAATTCGTCCACGATTTCCACTTCCCTCGGAACCATGAAACCGCTGATCGCGCTCTGATGCCGACACCAGTTCATCATGTCTTGAGGTTCTAACTTCTTGCCCTCCTTGACGGTTAAATACGCCTTTGGCCTTTCTCCCCAGTGGGAATCCGGCACGGCGACAACACCTGCTTCAAGCACATCGGGGTGTTGTACGAGCAAGGACTCGAGCGCAACTGAAGAGATATTCTCTCCACCTAGATTGGCACGTTTAGCCACTTGTCTGCTATGAAGAAAAGAAAAGGCCTCGATGAATAGAGAAAGTTTGACATACCACTGATAATAATATCTTTAGCTCGGTCCTGAACATGCGCGCTACCATCCGGGTGCCAAACGGCCAAGTCGCCAGAGTGCAGGGCGCCGCCCGCGAAAAGCTTTCTCGTAGCTTCGGCATCCTTATAGTAGCCCTTGCAGCAGATGTTGCCAGAAAAGACAATTTCGCCGATCTCCTTACCGTCTTTTGCCACGTCAACGAGAACGCCTTCCGGCTGGTCGGTTTTGACCACGCGTATCGGCAGGCTCGTTATGAAACCGTGTCCCTGACGAGCCATCTTTGCATATTTCTCCACGTCCGGAAGAGAGTCCCATTGCGGCATTAGATAACCCCTAGTTATTGGACCATACGTCTCGGTCATGCCATACACGTGCACAGGGTGCAAGTTCAGGTTGGTCTACATGATTGTATAAGTAAAGATCTACAATAGGCAAGTTTGATACATCGTACCATCTGCTCTAAAAGATGCGCTGTCGGCGGGCTCGCGGCCACAGTGACCCGTACGCGATGTTGTAATCTCTCGGCTTCTTTCGAGTTGCAGAGTGAAGTATTCACAGTGGGCGCCGCGTTGAAATGGGTGATGCCCTCTTCTTCGAGGAGTTTCCAGATTAATGGGTAGTCAACTTTCCTGAGGCAATAATGCGTGCCTCTAACAGCAGTTACCGCCCAGCTGCGTGACATTAGTGAATCTCTCGTTTTCTAGGCGACATCTCTTGAGGGAGACCTACGGAAATGTCCAGCCTACAGCATGAAACCTAGAGATGTTAGCACCGTAAGCAGAGTGATTCTAAGCCTTCTTACATTGGCAGTATCCACAAATATTTACACCTCCCGTGGTCGGTGTTTAACCCGGATTCTACCACGTTGCCTATCGTCGCAAGGTATGCGCCTCTGTTCGTAAAAACACACCCTTTAGGCTTCGAAGTAGTCCCTGATGTGAATGCGATAGCTATCATATCATCCTCATGGGTACCTTGAGCATGTAATCCGCTCCAGCCCTTGTTACCTTGCATTCGATCATACTTCAATCCTTCGAGCACGACCTCATCGAATGGCCCACAAAGCTCGCCTTCAGTTGCATCGGTATCCTTGGTTTATTAGCAGCAGAATATTTGCAATCAAGTATAGAAACTGGGGGCTGTGAGTATGTGCTCACCAGATCAACGATAAGAGGAATATGTGGGTGGCTCTTCCTAAAGTCATCAAGCAATGGTAGATACTCATTGTCAACTATGACGGAATCCACTTCAGCAAAGCTGAGAATATACGTGACATCAGCAGGTTTGAGACTATGTCTTTGTCAGTTTTCATATTGCACTTCACTCTCATCGGCGGATGACACTCTCATCACACGCACCGGTAATTCACTGGCACAATGATCCCGCCGGCGGCAATAATGCCGAATATTGATTCCAAGAATGCGGGTGTATTAGGTGCAAGCACACCGACATTTTTATAGCCGTGCTTGAGGATGTAGTATCCTAGTCCTCTTGCACGATCGGCAAATTCGCAATAAGACCTTCTCAATACTTTGTTGTTGGCTGTAACGTGATAGATGGCTAGAGCATCTGGTTCAATAATTGCAGCTCTTTCCAAGAAAGAAGTTGGAGATAGCTGATGGATGTGATGACTATGATCGAGACCAACAGGCGATTTGGCCGTTGTCGATCCTAGATGGCTGAATATGCTCCTTAACCGTGATGTTGGTCCAGACATTTTGACCTTCAGAGGTTGCCAAAAGATGAACAAGCGAGGTTCAAGACTTTCAAATCTAGTAACCAAGAGCCTAGGCCTAATCTGTATCAAGGTACGATAGCTTCAAGGTTGTAATAAACAGATTGGATTAAGTATGGGGTAGAATATAATGCGGAGAAAGACGACCTCGAAGGAGACAAATTTATGTAATGTTTAGTATGTGATCATCATCCGGTCTCCCGTCCCCATCCCAACCCTATCTTAGGTATTTCCGACATTCCCCCCAGTATTTCCCCGCTACCCCGAACCCCGGATCCTTTAAACCCTGTTCCCCGGTTACTAACATCATCAGTCTCCACGTCGCCGGAGAAGCGTGGTTGATTACTTAGATACCCAGGTAAGTTCACTGTCAATGAAATACCTATTATACCCGAGATTAATACCTACCTAGTTGATCTCTTTATACGAATTGGAGTATCAAGCCAAATTATATCACTTCGCATGCGCGGAAATGTTGTTTAAAGTCGTCATTTAGGTTCGTAAACCTCATATATGCAACTCTTATCATGCTGAATCAAAAAAAGGAAAAGCCAGCCAGCCGTCGAACCCTCATTACGCCTTTTGAGCTACACAAATCCAGGCAGACATCTCTAGTGTCCCTGTCCCTTTCTCCTCATAATTCAACTGCTTTCGTAGGTATCTCGTCATCCCAGCGACCTATTTCTTCAGGGCTCCATCCTTCCCAAAGCTTTGCCGTCCACATAGGTGAGCTTAATGCCCTCACAACTTCCTCTTCAGATCCGAATTTCCAGTTTGGACTAGACTCGGAGATCTGAATATGATCGCTGGGAACCCCACCAATTTACATGACGTTTGAGAGCTTCTCCTTTGTCAGCCATTCAGTGGCAGCGTCTCTAACAAATCAAATAATTGTTTGATTTGATTTGACTTGATTTGATTGATTTGGTCAAATCAGTTTGTTCTTTTTTGAATATTTGATCAGGTCAAACGACTTCCCTGTTGTTTGTGTAATATCAGTGGTGACGCAGATAAGATAAGAGCGCACGAGCCACATAGCTCGTACGCTATTAGCTTAGTAAGGCTTACGCTTAGTAAGCCTGACTCTGGTAAAGATCTGGCCACAGCCAGATCTTTACACACACATAGATTTAACAACAACAAGAATACAAGCAATTGCACCCCTCATGAATCTTAAGGATTTAGATCTATACACCTAACCGTGTATAACCCAACATTCCCGTATTTTATTTAACATATGATCAACTATTAGGAAAGTTTTAAACCTATATATGTATATATATGGTATTTCTTTTTTGTACCTATCTCAAGCTGGAGCTGGCAATAGAAGGAGATAAGGGGCTTAGAGGCTTCTTAGGACTTAGAAGAGCCTTTTGTTCTTGAATAAACAGATCAACTTGAATCGTAAATATTGTCAAACAGTCAGAAATTTCGAAATACTTCATTTGATTTGGTGGTGACGCTGTTCAGTAGTCATGTACATAGGCTTGAGCCCATTTTTCGGTCTAATAGCATCGACAGCACCTTGCAGTACTTCCACCGGTTGTCGGACTTTCCATGTTGTAGCAGCGACATGGCCACCAGGCTTGATCACCCGATACATCTCGGATGCACCGGCTACTGGATCTTTGAGGGCGAAGATGCCCAAGTTCATAACCGCTGCATCGAACTCCGCATATTTGAATCTAGAAAGGCCCTCCGAATCTTGAACCTAAGCATTGACAGTAGTCCAACCGAGTGAGGCTTTGTTTGCCAAGTAGTGCTCGATCATGGCTGGAGTGAGGTCAATGCCCGTTACTCGCGGCGGTGGCGAAATCGGCAAGCCAGGGACTGGGACATGTGCTATGGAAGGAGATAATAAAATCTTGGTCACGATTCCTGGCCCAGAGGCAGAGTCTAGAATATGACTTGACGAACTATAGCTCGACATCGGCAAGAGGGTTAATGCGGCAGCAGCTAAGCGCGAGCCAGTACCACCCACATTCTTTTCATAAGCCAGGGCCCGGAACCACTACACGTTAATCCACTGGTGTACACCAACGCCAAGCCAACTCAATTCAATTCAATTACACTGACCCACTTTAAATT
>MU388499.1:0-19527 GCA_022578535.1 Jackrogersella minutella
TGTGGGGGAAGATCCCTCGATCTGTACTTGTACAACTGGTACGTGCACAAAGTCACAAAAGAGAGACCCACTGGCGGTAGGATAGACGGTCCCCCTACATAAGGTACCTTATCTCCTTGCGGCTATCATGCAGGGTTCGAGCTCCCCGCTTGGTGAATCGTAATGGATCCTTACCCCTTTTTTTATGCCAGCGAAGGGCATAATTCTTCAGTTTGGAAGTCTAACCTTTGAGGGTTTAGTCGTCATATCTATGTACTAACAGAACATGATTCAAAATATCCTCGAGACAATAATCAAGTTGCAAACTTGATATTTATATGAACTCTTATAATCTACTACAAGTGCCAGAATATCCAGACAGCCAGGCGCCAAAAAGGTTTAAGATTATCAGATACAGCTACATATCTTGACTTCTTATAACTAGGCAGCTAGGTACAGATCTAGTCCTCTGATTCTCACAACGTCATTACTTATATAGTTATTGTTTTCTTTGAATTTAAGTTGGAAAAGGACCGATCCATTCTGTCACCTGTGGGGTGATATGGCTGATTGCATTGTGCAAAGAGTAGCCAAGAAATGTGAACATCAAAGTACTGCGTAAGTTAGAGATCAATCCATCCATCCATACATCTAATACCACCTGCACCCGAAGTTAGGCAGACTGGCAGGGTATCGGTACTAGTTCTGTGTGCCACATTTACGCAAGTTGATGTAATCTTGGGATATTTTAAGGATTGCTTGCAGCAAGCCTTCATACATACATACTTACCTAGTGCAGGAGTTCCTAACCTACTGGTCGACCAGATTTTTTTTTTTTTTTTTACTTCAGCTTGTTGCCTGACTGTAATCTAAAAGTTCCGTTCTAAACCTGTTCTACGATATGACTTTTTAGATATTTTCATCGTTAGCATGTTTGGGATGGCTACATCGTAGGGAATCGATCTATGAAGGTCAGATAGTGGGGGAATAACAAGATTGCTGATACATGCCGTCGTTTCTCAAGTAATATCGTGACGGTAGTCCCCTATCTAGGACGGGAGAGGTTTGCCGATCATGGTCAGTTCAGGATGGTAATTTTCTTGTTCAGTGCAACGGGATTTAGCCCCTTCAGGAATAGTCTTGGGGATTCGCTAATTTGAAACAATCAAAGACCCCATCACGATTAATGCCCAATTGCGGGAGCTTGCTATTACATAGTAAGTCTTCCTTTGGTGGCCTGACGGTTTTTACCTAGGTATGAACGATAGACGACAGGTATTGTGGTTTACCGCACCCCCAAAGTACCTAAGCTAGACACCTAAAGGCCATTTATTTGGGCATCTAGGCTGGTAGGTATTTTGTTGATGTGTAAGCTGGAACAACAGCAGTGGCGGTGTAATACAGCTTCGTCGATATGTGTTCTTAGTGATCACTTAAATAGGCCCACTGCAATGACTAATGCTCATGGCATAAGGAGAAGTAGGTAGTGGACCTACATATGTAGATATTAATGAAGTTTAGGTAGCTCATCGACGACATTGAGCCCGATACCTTGTCTACCTACATAGCATCTTACACTACGTAACTGCGTAGGTGCCTAGGTAGGTAATGAGCTGTGAGGGGCACTAAAAGGTAACATAGCTAGATATCACGAGAAATATAGTGTATGTTCTGTCTTTCATCAACCACGAGAATATCCACACTCTTGAAAGTTACCACCGTATTTTATCTTAGTAGCTTCAAGGGCTATGTTCGTTAGCCTCTGGAGAGATCAGATTCAGTCGAGCGCATAGAAGGATCGGATATAAACCTTGGAAGTGAGTTCATATATATAAAAAGATGCGTGCGATAGTGTATTTTTATAGTGACTTGGCGCTATTTTAACCTTTAAAGTATTAAAGTGTTACAGCTATTACTGCGTACTTTAAGGTAGTGGCGTGGCAGGTAATATCTGACACGTATCTTACTAGTACTCGGTAATTGTATCAATGCACCGGCAAGTACCTACGAAAGACAGTTATATGGCACCCTCAAAGCATATAGAGAATAAGTACCTGAGGTGATACCTGCCATGCTATCAATCCAGACATGGAGTTAAGAAAGTACATTGGAAAAAGGAAAGAAGGAGGGAAAACTGCCGGCTATGTAACATGATCTAACCCAAGTTGGACGAATTGGTCATTAAATTATTTTTGATCGTCGACTAAACAGACGGCCTAACTAACTTATGTAAGTGACCTAACTTTTACATCCAGGATACACCCAACAAATCCATTTTCTCAGTCGGTCGCAAACCCGCTAACAACTAATCCACTATCCACCATCCACCACAACTAGAATTCACCATCCACACAATCCATTATCCACCAATCTACCTCTCTAATCTATCCCATCCTCAACCCACACAGGTCGATAAAATCGATAAAGCCACAACTCACAACACAAGACGAACCAATCAATCGACAATCCCAAATACTTCATCTTACATATACTTATGTAGGTACAGAACTGCAACCGCCCACCTGACCTGCACCGCAATCAGATCGGCGAAAAAGAGGAAAAGAGAAAAAGAGGCGCCAGCCCACGTTATCCATACAGCCCATACTAATTCAACACTGGTCAACTCCTTAACCGCCCCAAGTGCGGTCCTCTCTAGACTTTTGATGTTTCAAGTCTCCTTACTGTGATAACGACGTATCTGCGATTCGAAACAAGTCATTACCGATCTTTGATCTATAGGAATAGATCCGACAATTTACTCACTCATCCCGCATTCTGCTGCGCCGAGGGGCAATAAAATAAAATAAAACAAAACAAAACAATAAAGTAACATACGGAATCATTTGGAACAGTTCGCGTGACGAAGGCTGATCCAGAGAGAAAACAAGAAGAGAAGGCCTCCATACGAAAACAGGACCCATATTCTTCTTCATCATCATATCACTTTATTCGACTATAAATTTCGGAATAAGACAATACCGAGTAGGGCATTTCATACGTGTTCTGGTTTGGAACGAGCACAATTGCGACAAAAAAAAATCAAAGGATTACATAGTACATTCCACCTCACTAATATCTCGTGGCGATCTCACCGAACCAATTCCTACACCCCCGCCGCGTCCACACTTACCGACATCCTTTGGTACTCCCAATCAACTCTTCCGAATAAATGACACACGTCCCGCCTCGACGTATTGAGACGATTAGCTATTAAAGCACGGCCCAGCTCAGCGGACCTCGCATGGGTTGAATAGCATGGCATATGCTCCGGCTCTTTTACGGACGAACACGGCCCCCGTATTTCCAGCCGGCAACAAGTACGGTCCTCTGTCAGCTACTATGAGTAGTCTTCGCACAAGCCAGTTGTCCGGCTCGACAGCCCTTAACTCGTCAAATTCCTCGCTTACATCCATGTCTACCTCTACCGTCATTGCTCCCGCGAGCAATGGCAATGTCGTGCCTACTACGAATATCATCAACCAGAAGGCCGATGCCTCCCGTTCGCTATACCAAATCTGTATCGCACTGAAGCTGCGACTAGCTCGCGTCCCTAATTTCAACGTTCACCTCGAGGCTCTCCCAGCACCTGGCGACGATCAAGATGGCCCCGTGGAATCGTTATGGAACTTGTTACGGACTGGCTTACCGCTTCTGACTATCTACAACTGCCTACAGCCCGAGAACCCTTTAGAATTTGATTCCACGGATCCCACAGCTAACGACACCAAACGATCCAAGAAAGCTATCTTCAAATTCGTTGAAGCCTGCTTGAAACGTCCCGAGATTCCCGGATCCGAGACTTTTGTGATCAGTGATTTGATGGGCAATGATACCACTGGCTTTGTTAAGGTATGTTGCACTCGTGGTATTCGCTTTGGTGCACATTTTGTCCGGTCTGGTGGTCGTAAAACCCAAGCAGGCAAGCTAACCTTCTCAACTAGGTTATCCAAGTTGTGAATCATGTCCTGGACCTCGCCGAGGAACGAGGTCTTTTACTACAGGTCCAACCATACCCAGAGGACATCGGTCCCGTGCTACCAGGGTCTCAGATGACGTATCGCGATCACATCATCCAAGAGTTAGTCGACACGGAACGAAAGTATGTCCAGGATCTAGAGAACTTGCATGATCTGAAGAGAACCTTGGAGCAGAAAGGCGTCATTCCTGGCGATATAATCCACCAGATATTCCTGAACATAAACTCGATCCTCGATTTTCAAAGACGATTCTTAATCCGAGTCGAAACTACCAATTCGATGGTACAAGATGTACAACGATGGGGTGCACCGTTTGTGACTTATGAAGATGCATTCGACATTTACCAGCCGTTCATTGCGAATCAGCGAAAAGCAGGCCAGATAGCAACTCGAGTTTTCGACAAAATCCAGCTCGCCGAACATCCCGTCTCATTCGATTTCAACACTTTGGATAGTTTCCTGTTGAAACCAATGCAAAGATTGGTCAAATATCCCCTCCTACTCAAGGTTCGATTTTTTTTCAATAAAAATTCAGTTTTCAAACCTCAACCTTTTCTTTCCATTTTCCTTTGTTTTCAATTATTTTCTTTTCCTTTCGCCTTGAACCATGTCTCGCAATACTAACCCATCCCAGTCCCTTCTTAAGAAGTGTGAGGACGATGAAATAAAGTCGGATTTGACAGCAGGTATCGATGCGGCAGAACGAGTCCTTACAAAGGCAAACGAGGCAGTTGATCGCGACCTTCTAGATGAAGCTTTGGAAGATTTGATACGCAGAGTTGACGACTGGAAAAACCACCGCGTCGAATCTTTCGGAAGGCTCCTATTCCACGGCGTGTACACTGTCATCACCGGCCGTAGTGAGCAAGAGAAAGATGTGAGTTTTGTGAATTGCGAAGATTATTTCGTCTATCCAAAGAGTATGCTAATAATATTATAGTACGAGATTTACCTATTCGAATGCATTCTCCTCTGCTGTAAGGAGGTGCTACCTAACAAGAGCAAGGAGAAGAAAGACAAGAACAAGTCTGCTCCGAAGCCCTCTAACAAGAATAATAAGCTGCAGCTCAAGGGAAGGATATTCATGACAAATGTGACTGAAGTTCTATCATTCGCGAAGCCAGGTACTTGTCGCTACACCAATGAACCAATAAGACAACCGTTAATAAATCAAGGTTCCTATACCGTACAGATATGGTGGAAGGGCGATCCGGGAGTGGAAAATTTTATAATCAAATTTTCTAACGAGGAGACGATGAAGAAGTGGGAGGCTGGGTTAGTCGCGCAGAGAAAGGAACACGCACCAGCTTCGGCCGCGAGCCCGGAACAAGCGACCCCCGATTTTGCCTGGATGCGAAACCAGAACAACCTGGAGAACCCTTACGTTCAACAAGAAGACGATGACGAGGAAGAGGATGAGGTAACACCAGCAGGACAAGTCTCATCGTCGAACTTGGGTTTTAGCGCCGCTTCGACCGGTGGAGTGATGAATCGTAATACATCAAGTACAAGTCTCCGGGCACGTTCCGCAACTGCTGAGAGCACCCAGTCACTGGCAGGTATCGCTAGAGCGCCCCCGCCGCGTTTCCCTCTTCCGGCGCCCCCGGGGCCGTTAAGTCTTCAGACGCAACCAGGTGCTCAGTCACCCGGTCCTCGTGCTGGTGAGTCGTATTTCTCCCCTACCGCAGAATCACCTGCGTCCTCGCGTACAAGCACAGCAAGTACCATGTTTGCACCGAATGGACAATATCCATTTCCAAGAACTGCGACACCTCAAGGTGGTTGGGAGGATAACAATAGATACACTGCACCCGCGATGCCACGAGCTCCTTCAAGAGACGGTCCATCTCCGATGAGTGGAAGAAATCCTAGAGGGCCCTCGTTGCCCGCGATGGCTCCGGGATCGCAAACGCTTGCCCAGCAGCAACGTAGTCGATCATATAGTACTCCGGACATCAACGGGCAACCGAATGGGCGCAGGACCAACAGTTCTACCCCCGTTCCTGCCGTGCCTGGAATACCGCCTCACCTTCACCCGGCGCATGACTCCAACATTCCGCGCTCCCAGACTGGCTCGCCCAGACAGGACATCCCGATCCGTACCAGTACCCAGAGTCCAGGTGTCCAGCGCGATGGAAGGTCCCAGCAATCCGGTCAGTTCGGTGGGACCATGTCACAGTTCCCCATCCAACCTGTAGGTACTTCTCGGCAGGCAACTCCTGCTCCGGCAGCAACGACTGGAGGTCCAGCACCCCAGCCATTGAACCTCAGCAACCAACAGCCTGTCTCACCACCCCTCGGTACCGCTACGCAGGGTAATCCACTCGCAAGTCCCGATTTGCCAATTCCGACACAACTCAAGGTCAAGGTTAAATGTGATAATGGAACCTATTTCACTCTTGTCGCTCCTTTCAACATCGCATATCAATCACTCAGGGACCGCATTGATGCCAAGTTATCGCGGTTCACCAGCAGCTCGATTGCTAAGGGCAATTTGAGACTGCGATATCGCGACGAGGATGGCGATTCTGTAACGATTGAAAGCGACGACGACATCCAAATCGCATTCTCGGAGTGGCGTGAGGGTGTGCGCGACATATACTCTGGCGGCGTTGGAGAAATAGAACTTTTCTGCGTCGGAGAAACCGATTGAATACTCCACCCACAAAGAAAATTCGGTGACGAGGCTTGAAGAGACATCTTGGACACGAGATCCTTACAAATACGATGATAGTCCGGTTCAGGGATGCTCAAAGCATAGTCCCAATCTGGATTACATCGATAATGATGTGCTGCGTGCCAGTAGCAGGCGGACCATATTTTGATACCACTTTTCAACTTTTCAGCCCGTCTATCACATGACTTTCGTTCGATGACATTACGATTCTTGCACATACTTTAGATACCAGACCTTTCTTGGTCACCGATGGACTGGCTTTGGGTTCCTGCCAGATTCAAAGGAACCCGACATTCTTTTATAAGCTGAGATACTACACCAGGAGAGTTCTTGATCATTGTGGATATACCTCCATTACCAGGCCTTTTAGGAGCATATAAGCAAATATTCTTGTTCCGGTCCAAATGTCATACTTCGCAACACATCCAATCGTCACATCCGGCTTGAGCCACGCCAACGATCGACAGGGTTCAACACATTATCGCTAGGATTAGGTATCATGACCATTGGTCTCTGCAGGGAGCTGTGAGAAGAATAATAAGGTGTTTTCGGACTTAAACCACGATTGAAAACCTTGCACGGGTCGGCGCTAGTTAAGATGGATGGCGGTTCTGCTGTTTCACGCATCTGACTTCACAAGCATGAAAGAGCGAGAGGATTGTTTTAAGCATTGGTGGGGAGTACAGCTGGGGGCTTCATACTGTCGGTGTAATCGAGTCAGACTTGAGGAAGTTGTGAGCCGTGACGTTTTTTATATATTAAAAAATGGTCATGGCTAGTGTGCCGGTGAATCCTACTCAGAGTGTTTAAGGAGGGGTGGGACTAAGAGTTTCGAGAGCTGGCTGCCGTATATAGGTGGACCAAAATGCAGATGTGTTGAACTATTGCATGCCTGTTTCTTACTTGATACTTTTGAGATCCCTTTGACTCTCCTAGATACCTAACGTATCCAATCTCAATATGAGGTTCTATCTCATGATCTAATTTTCACATCGAATGAGCCGAACGGGAGGGTGCTTAACTCCGTCCTAAGATGTCTACGACGGACACGTTCCTCCGCGAATTGCCTCTTTCGTCCAATAAACTCTACGTGATTCGTCACTCATCCAAATTAGTAGACTGATTTCCGTCTCCACGCCCATCTAGTTTAACTAGCTAAGCATTGTGCGTTGCATCAACTTAAAATAGGGTTGAGCCGTGGGCATGAATAGGTGGCGTCCGTCGACTTATTATCTACCTACTTAGCTGCTGCCCTGACGATCCTCCATCATATAGGATTTGTAGTTTTCGTCTCACGCCATCATATGCCTAGGTCAGCATTACCAATGCTCCTAGTTTTACAACTGAAACCCCTCCATTCGTAGCTTTTATTGTAGTCTTTCTATAGAAGGACAACATGCTCTTCTCTCTTACCAGCAACCTCCTCTTGGTCCTCGCCGCGGCGGTTCCCGCGGCGCTGGCGAAGCCGGAGCAGATCCGCGCCGTGCAGTCGCCCATCTTCCATTACTACTTACAAGCCTACCCGCAAGACCGTACGTCTTTTTTTTTCTTTTCTTTATCCTGCCATGTTCCAATATTTCCTCCGTTCTCCTTATGCTCCCCCTTTAATTCTTATATTCCACTTCCAGCCCTAGGGCCACACAGACCGGAAACCCGCAACTGACATGGCGGTCCAGCCACGATCCCGGTGATGGGCCCCGAGGCCAGCAGCGAGTACTTCGACATCGCGAGCACGATCCGGAGCGCGAACACGTCGCAGTACCTGAACATCATCGGGGGCGACGAGGCGACATCGTACAAGACGCTGACGTTCGCGGGGGCGGGGGACGCTACGGACGCGTGGGCGCTGGAGGGGGACACGATCATCACGGCGACGGCCAGCGCCTTCGGCCGCCAGCTCAACTTCCTCGCGTGCCAGCTGGCGGGCGAGTACTGGCAGGTCTACCTGCAGACGGGGAGCGACACGCCGAGCGGCAGGACCTGTAGTAACTACCAGAGCTTGCATCTGCCTTGTTTGTGCTGAGGTGGGGGTGGGAGTCGGGGTGGGGAGGGGGACAGAGGAGGTTGTGGAGGGTTGATGGGATGGGGGTGGAAGTTCGTTGACTGGTATTCACATGATAACCTATCCCCACTAGGTTACTAGACTGGAGGAAGAAGGGTTATGGCGCATGATGATGAGTTTGAATACCAATTTCCAGACGCATGATGTCCGTATTTGGCTAATACCCCTTTCACTCCTCTCCTTTATGAGACGTACCTACCTAGGTAGGTATACTTGAACCAGCGACCATTGATCCCTTGAGGCATGTACATAATAATGTAAATTTCACAGTATTTAATGTGTTTGTATGTGTAGTCCCTTGACAGCATTAGTCGAATGTACAAAGGTTAGTACATGATGGCTGAGAACCGCCGCGACGACCGAATATTCAACTTGGGACCCGGTTTCCTCGAGGTCAACCCAAAACGCCAGCTTGTGCTTTTTTGCCATCAAAGGGAGTTGGGTCTCAGCTTCGTAACCATCCATCGTATAGTATAGGAGCAACGTATGTCCCTTCTTTCTTAAGATTTACTCCTTTAGAATGCCCTGAAATCTAGGAACCGTATCTACTCTGTGAAACTGCGGCTTCTAGACGACGGCTCTCTTCTTGTGTTATATCTCTCCATATTAGGATGCTTATTTCTTCTTTTTCTGTTGGTACGTAAGTTTGCTCTTGAATCGGGCAAGATGGTAATTGATCTCGTTGGATCTCGGTTTTGGGGGTTGCGGTCCATCCATGCAGTTCCGTAAAGCCTGCTCAACCGAAGCACATCCGGCAGTGTTATATCCTGAAGATGCCCAACATGCTATTCACGCCAGGTGATTAGTGCAAGTACAATGTAATAAACAAGTATGGCTATTCTCATATTAAAGAGGATATAGTAGGTAAAGATTGGATCTGCGCATGCATACCTAGGACGGAGGACATGACAGTCACACATGGCCGTTCCTGCTGGCCATTCGGGTTGCGAACTCGGAGGATTTTCAATGGAGGGAGACGGATTGGCTTCTGGGATGCTGACATCTTGAACAGGATCGAATGCGATATCAGATTGTAGATTATAGCTCCCAGTTGGGAGATGGCGTGGGTCAATACACAACTATTTTCTGCGCAGTACACGATTGAGAAGAGGGAAAAAAAGAAGCTTGGGAGTTGGATCTAGTCTAGGAAAAGAAAAGTCACGTGCTATCACGGTACAGTGGGGATTGCCCCGATACCTAGTGGGGTCTAACGTAATCTGGAATGGTTCTATCCAAGCAGCCAAGGTACCCTCGTACTAAGATTGTGAGGCATAGTACATAGTAACAGTCGCATGGTCATAATGCTTATTTTTTTCTTCCTTTGTTCCTTTTCTTCCGTCGTAACCCTTTAACAATCTGATTGTGCATGGAATCTGATAATCTTATACGGCCCACCCATCATCCACACCACTGGGAAATGAGGACTGGGTGGGATGAGAACCTTAGCTAAGTTAGCCTGCATCTGCATGGCATACCCGTCCTCCGTCCTTGTTATTTGCATTCGATCATTGGATATACGACGTCGTATACGTGACCCTCGTAGTCTGTAGCGTTGCTCGAGGTGCCGAATCACAAACCGGACTGCGACCTTGTCCGAGGGCGTTTGCCTACACGAAATTGGTTGCTCCGAATTCTGGCCGCGATATCGGCATCAGCTGTTATGGGAGACCCGCAGCCACCGTTAGCCACCGTCGATTTGGCATACATAATAACGGGCCAAGATGGAGCTGAATGTGTCTCCCACCCATAATTATCGGGTCTTTTGAGTGTCTCGGAGAAATCGAATGATCCAGTACCAACTTCTACGCAGTAGTCTTCTAGTGTACATACATATGTATGCTCGTCCGCAGTAGAAGAGTTGAAACATCGGACCAGATGCCAAGTTCAGCTCAAACAGCTTGTCATTAATCAGATGATCTAGTAGAGACATACCACGCGAATTTGCATTGTAGCAAGTTGTCGTCGGTAATAGAGACCGCCCTGCCACCTATCTACTACGTAGTACTTACGTATGCACATAGTAGGTAATGATCGGTGATCACCAGACAACGCCTCGCCGTAGTCGTCGCCTCTTTATGTTCTAGATTTCTTAATACCATATGCTGATTCGGCTCTCGGCTAATTAGGCAGTTACACAGTTTAGTTAGTAGCATGAGATGTCTTGTCCAACGCCTTGCTGTAAGATTCTGTCTAACTGCCAGTCCTTTCTCGGCCGTTGTGAAAGTCGCGCATGGCTTCAGCCGATCTTTTATTCATAGCATAAAAATACTCTTGTCTCTACTCCACTTGCCATGATCTCGACGTAGTGTTGCCGGGCTATTGGGATGTTCCAACGAGATCGAGAATGTGCTCCCGCTGTTAGCTTCGCTTAGTTTGCTTCCAAGGTACGGGTCCGTACTGATCTTTTTGATCACGCTTCGATCCTCGGCTGATGGGGACTGATTGATAAGATAAATTTTCGTGAACCTTGGAAGGCCCGCTCTTCTTGATATTATCTGATCGGCTAGCGCACCCAATCTAGACTGGCCGACCTAACGGTGCAGCTTAGCGGACCATTAGCGTACCTGGAATGCCCGAACAACCTTCCCGGTTTGGTGTCGAGTGTCAGTACCTTACTACTAGCCCCGACTCACACAAGCTGGCAAGCCGCACCTTATTACAGGATTCATTCATCTCAGCTCAGGCACAAGCATGGGGTAACTCATAGGATGGTTTTACGTAAATGTCCCTCTTCAATTTGAAGCAAAGGACGGTGGAACGAGTTTGGTTTTATTTTAGGAATAGCTTTTTGTTAGCCTTGAAGCATCATCGCGGGATAGTGTACCTTTCCAGGTATGACTTTCAGGCGTGGTACTTGGTAGTTGATGGTCCTTTTTATTTTTAATTTACCTACCTATGTAGGTAGGTATTTTTTATTCAATCTTTAAGATCACAACTATAGCCCCCGATCATGGAACGGATTGTATGTACGTATTTTTTAGTATGAAATGTATGTACCTATGTATAGAAAGAACCTTCTCTTGACCGTCGGTCTAACAACTTCGGGGCTCCCTGCCAAAAACAAAAGGAAGGACCATCCACTTCGGTCGTGATGTACCCCACTATTTTAGCTACCACAACACTCAATGGCAAGGGACCCAGAGATCAAGATTCGTTTTCTTCTTTCCTTCTTTTCTTCTTTCCCACCCACGTAGTCTTCCTACCAATGCGCTCCGATTATAAGGGCAGGCATCTCACCTGAGATATCACTCACTTCTTTTATCTCTTCATCCAGCCAACCTTTGCTACACTTCTCGGCCGAGAAGCTTCATTTATATATTCTTTCTTATACAAAATAGGTTACATTAGGTATAAGAGTATATAGGGGACCGCGTATCCCCGACGTGGCTTGCCATTTCTCAAAGCACAAGCTATTCTTCGCGCCACATGATCGGTGCTACGTCCATTTCACCCGAAAATACCAAACTTGGTCAATTGAGGTTTATCTAACTTTAGCAAAGATGATGAGAGGAGCGTTTTCCCGTCTCGCCCGGCCTGCCGTGGTGCCGGTGGAGGAAAAAACCGGCCAGCAAAATGACAAGGAGATGGGGGTTATCGACAATCATCCTCATAGTAGCGATGGCGACACTGATCTCGACACCATCGATGCCGACGCTCAGGCTGGTGTTCAGAAGATGGAAGCCACCACCAAAGTTTGGTCAAAATCCCATTTGATACTGGCTTACGTCTTGTAAATGAATATCACTGCTGTCACTACTATCCGCGAGCTAACGAAGACGTAGCATCTGGATCATCTACTTCGTCGACTCTATGCAATCCGGCATGGGAACTCTTCTAACCCCATACGTTACTAGCGCATTTGCCTTGCACTCCCTAACTGCCACCACGAGCGTCATGTCCGGCATCTTCGGTGGTGTTTCGAAGCTCACTCTGGCCAAAATTCTCGACATTTGGGGTCGTCCTCAAGGTTTCTTAGTCGTCGTTCTTCTCATGACTCTTGGCCTTGTCATGATGGCGGCGTGCAACAACGTCGAGACTTATGCGGCCGCACAAGTCTTCTACTGGGTTGGGTAAGCAATTGACCTCTCTAGTTGCTTTATGATGTCACGTATTAACTTGCCATAGATATAACGGACTTAGTTACTCCCTAACCGTCTTCGTTGCCGATACTTCGCACCTGAAGAACCGAGCCTTGATGTTGGCCTTCATCACTTCGCCCTACATTATTACCGTATGGATCACCAGCCCTATCACTCAAAGCATCTTATCTGGTATTGGTTGGCGATGGGGATTCGGTATTTTCTCCATTATCACTCCTATTATGTGTCTGCCTTTGTTCTTTCTTTTCACCTGGAACTATGCAAAGGCAAGGAAAGCTGGGTTGATCGTATCTACCCCTAGCAACCGAACGACATGGGAGAGCGTTAAATACTACTTTTGGCAGTTCGACGTCATCTGCCTTATCCTGATCTCTGGTGGCTTTGCGCTCTTCCTACTTCCTTTCAACATCTACTCCTACCAGTCCGATGGCTGGAAAGCTCCCTTAATCATCTGCCTAATCATATTTGGTGGCCTGCTTCTAATCGCATCTGCCTTTTGGGAGAAATACTATGCCCCCGTCAAGTTCATGCCTTGGGAGCTTCTCATGGATCGAACAGTCCTCGGTGCCTGTATTCTCTCTGGAATTCTCTTCGTCGAATATTATATATGGACCTCCTACTTTACGTCTTTCCTCCAGGTCGTTCTCAACCTTAACATTACGCAGACCGGTTATATCAGCAACATCTACAGCCTGGGATCATGCTTCTTTTCCTTCGTCTGTGGTATTCTAATCCGATGGTCTGGTCGTTTCAAGTGGACTACTCTCTATTTCGGTGTACCGGTCACCATCCTGAGCATTGGTCTTCTTATCCACTTCCGACAGCCCGGTACCCACATAGGCTGGATTATCATGTGCGAGATATTGTACTCCTTCTCTGGTGGGGCCTGCGTTATTGGTGAGCAAATGGCCGTGATGGCCGCAGCAGGTCATCAACACGTCGCCGTCGTTCTCGCGATAGAGGGTATGTTCAGTAGCGTGGGTGGTGCCATTGGTTCAACCGTCGCCGCAGCCATCTGGACCGGCTTGTTCCCCGAGGCGTTGATGAAGTACCTGCCCGCAGATGCTCTACCAAATTTAACCCTTATCTACGGCGACCTAGCAACTCAGCTCTCATACCCCGTCGGATCCGTGACAAGAGACGCCATCGTCGCAGCCTACGGTGATGCCCTCAAGTGGATGTTCGTCGCTGCTACGGCCATCACCGTTCTCGGTATCCCGTCTGTCATCGTGTGGAGGGACATCAAGGTTAAGGATTTCAAGCAGGTCAAGGGTACTGTCATCTAAAATATATATGGAGCTCGAAGTAATCTTGCTTTGCTAAAAGGGGGATTGGGTGCCATTTGGATAATAGGGGATGGGATCGTCTGGTGATGCGATGGACGGTGCATCGATGACGGGGCGGACGAGTCTGACGTGTATGATGATAGCACGGTGATATAGACTTACGATACCTGCTGGTTCATTGAATCACGCTCATTAGAATCTAATAATATCCATGAGAATGGAAAGTTACAAACACCTAGATCTATACTCTGTCGTAGATCGGATTGAAATTGTTCGCCTTGTATAGGAATGTTCCTGCAGCTATCTATCCAATCTTGATCTTGATACTATAGATAGGTATGTAACGCCTTTCTACACCCCTATCTTTAAGATTACTAAGAACATTCTTCGATAATATTTCCCTAATAATAACGGACACTTAGCTCACCACTTCGTCTCCTTTCTCGTATATTGCAGAAGCGATGACTCAATAGGCATTTAGGTAACATAGTAGCATAATAGAGCATGTGTACCTATATTGTAAAGACATTATCCGCGTAGCTCGCTCGTGAAGCATAGGTCAATCCAATCCAGAAATCAAACATGAATATATATAGGGGGGGGATATATCAAATTGTTGATATCTTCTTGATATATTTTTGGTCGACCTATGAAGAGAATACTGGTCCACACATGATATTAATGTGGCTTACTGTTTATCTTATATTGTTGTCATCTCTTCTCTGGGTTCTATACCGAGGTTAATCATGTACCTAGGTATTATTAATCCAGAGGATTAAATGTCAGCCGCGGAGAAATCGAATCAGTAACTTTCGATACTCCAAAAGCCAATGTCTCTTTTTGAGGCGATTTCATTGTCATCTGCCAGGTGCTTATTAACACCCAAAGTTGCAATTTGGGAGACTCCGATCGAGCGTGACGTTTCCACTAACACCCTTTAACTGAACTATAACTCAAGTTACCGTTATTAGGGGTTTGTAGGATACAAACAATGGCCAATTTGTACTTTAGATATAGATAGACTCGGACGTAGCTCTCGGGAGGTCTGTAAGGGATTGTTATTCCCCTCAGCCCTGGCGTTAAGCATATTAAACAAACCAAACCATCCCGGCACTCCATGAACCGAGAATACCTAATCCGTATAAACTTAGTAATTCGTTAATTACTAGAAGAGTCATAGGTCTTACGCACTAGGACGTAAACACGCAACTTTGAAACCTATATGCTGACAAAGCGGGTCTAATCATTTCACTAATTAGTAAACTTCAGAGGATGATCGAGCCAGGATCCTAGCTATTCCCGAAGGACTTCGCAGGTTTCGTTATCATACCAATAGAGCCAACTTAACCGGGCGAAAACTGGTCGAACGTGGTTGTTTAAGAAATATATAAATCGAGCAAACTAGAGAGGTGAAAATCATCCTTACCAGAACAAAGGCGTTCGAACCAAGACACGACGCAATGCCCGCGACATTTCTTATCACCGGGGCCACAGGCCTCGTCGGCTTCCGCATCCTCACCCTCGCCCTCGAGGCCGGGCACAACGTAGTGTACACGGCGCGGTCGGAAGACAAGGCGCGAGCGGTGTCTTCGAACCCGGCGGTGCAGAAGCTCGCGCCCGGCAGCCGGCTCTCGTCCGTGATCATCCCCGACTTCGACGTCGAGGGCGCGTTCGACTCCGCGCTGGAGGGCATCACGCACGTCGTCCACGCGGGCTCGCCGGTGCCGGTGCCGCTGACGCGGGCGCCGATGGAGATCTACGAGCCGACGGTGCGGATGTCGACGGACCTGGTGAACTCGGCGCTGAAGTGGCCCGGCGTGAAGCGCATCGTCATCACGTCGTCCTTCATCGGGAGCGTGGGCCTCACAGCCCCGACGGGTACCGTGTCGGCGGCGACGCGGCACGCGCTGCCGGACGGGGAGCCCACGGCCTTCGAGGACGTGGGCGCGGCGTACGCGATGGGCAAGATCGTGGGCCTGCACCGGACGGACGAGTTCATGCGGACGCGGAAGCCGCACTTCAGCCTATCGCACATCGTGCCGGGGTTCGTGTTCGGGCGCAACGAGCTCGCGCTGGACGCGGACATGATGCGCACGCAGAACAGCACCAACAACTTCATGATGATGGCCATGCTGGGCCAGGAGGTGCCCTTCACCGTCCTCGCCGGCTACGCCCACATCGACGACATCGCGGAGCTGCACCTGCGCGTCGCGCTCCAGGACCCCAAGCCCGACGGTCCCGCGGACTTCGGCCTCGCGCTCAAGGTCGACTACAGCGGCATCTTCGACATCGTCGCGAAGGCCTTCCCCAGGGCCGTCGCGGAGGGTGTGTTCACGAGGGGCTTCATGCCCACGGGCCCGGTGGACTTCGACTCGAGCGACGCGGTGGAGCTGCTTGGTGGCAAGGTGAAGAGCTTCGAGTCCATGGTGCTGGATGTGGCGGGCCAGTATCTGGAGACGCTGGGGAAGGAGAAAGCGTGATTATATGCAGGACCAGAAGCCATTCTTGCTGAATTGGGTCAAGATGGCTGGGTTTAAGTGCAGCGGCAGCTATTCGATCATTTCCACCCAGAGAGACGATGTATCCGTTGATCCGTGTGCATCCTTTGCCCGACTTCAGGAGGGTTATTTCAAATGTAAAGATTTTACCTCGATCGAAATGTGACACATCTGGGATTTAAATCAAATAGATTGTTATTTTTAGAGAATAGGGAGATTCTTAGCATTCGAAAACCCCTTTTGCGATTTATATTAATTATTCAAAAAGTTTTGATGTTTTCAGATTGAAAGATCCAAGATTACGTAAAAGGGCCACCATATCTGAAATTCAAGGGTGACTAAGCACCCAAGAACCACTAGGAGGTACGCACTAGCCACCTCCGTGTAAGTTGAATAAGGGGTAAAGAACGCATACCCATACCAGCTATTTCCGTCTTAGAGCTTCATAGAGATATATATTTCTGATAGGTAGACTACCGATATGTCAAAGTAAAACAATCTCGATATCCTCTTGGAAGTCGCATACATCTATCCAATTAGTCGTACGACTTGGCCACACATTTGAGTCTCCAATCAAAATGAGACCTTGGTATTCATACATCGGTACCCCATCAACCGATTCCCCCTTGTATGTCATACCGACAGCTACCTTCAAGACCTTGACACTACTCATATGCGGTAACATGGCAAATGCATCGAAATGGATCGACTTAGCCATGTCCGCCGTCTTGACCATCGTAACCTTCTTTAAGACCTCGCCGTACCGAATTATCACCCCATCGGAATACTGCAAGGCGCATGGTCGTGACAGCCGAGACACATGATAAGAACCAAGCAACCCTCCGTCGGGAAGGCATCGGGCTAGCTTGCTCCTGTTTCTTGTCGCGCAGGCTCTGCGGTTATCCAGTATGTTATCGTCTGCAAGAAACGACAATGGCGCCCAACGAAAACCAAGCGATGTCATTCGAGGGGTTGGTATAAAAATAATGTCGCTGGGGATTCGTCCTAGGGCCTGGAAGAATAGCCTTCGTTGTTCTTCAAGGTCCCACTTAGCAATGAGGAGAGGTTTTACGTCGAGGTCAAGCAGGTCGGCGATAGCGATAACTTCATCGCTCGCCCTCGACGTATTTCGCAGCCGAAGCATATGTAACATTTCTGCCAAGTCTATTTCTCTTCCGAACCCCTGCGGCATTATATCTGTACGCATCAGCATCCTAAGAAGTTGCATTGAAAGTGTCTGGATGACAGGATTGAAATGTTGTCGGCAATGGTCAATAATGGCATCGTAAATGTCTTTGGCACTCGCTAACGTGTTTCGAAACTGGAAAATCAATTGCGCTGGAAGAACTGCCTCAGGAAGGGTCCACAGGCGCTGCATCCAGGGTGATGTCACAATGGCCAGAAGCGTAGTCTCGAGAGGCGGCCACTTAACATTGAAGTCCTTTTGTCTGATATGAGAATCAAGCACAATTGTCACGGCAGAATTCTTATATGTTGCATTCATCAATGTAACGGCCTGGATGCGGACATCATCTTGTTCTGGGACGCAAAGAGAGTCGATCCAGATATACTTCAAGCCAAGAGCATACGCCCTCTCGAAAAGACTGGCGACAAGACAAGTGGGCAGACCTTTCTCCGTGGTGCTACCCATTCTGTCGGACCAAACATGAGAGATTGCGGCATACCCGCCAGAGGCTTTTATTTCTGAAGAGTCACTGACTTGGAGAGAGAAATTGCCTTGCTTATAATTCTGGGGAATCGACCTTACCTCTTGATGCCCTTCAATCGAGATAACTGGAATCTTCCCTCGTCTCAGGAAAGCCGTGACATCGTGCAATTCCGGTTTTATATACGAGCAGCTGCAACCTTTCATGTCGTGTCCAGGCTGATACGAGCTCTCATCAACTTTATAGGCAACACAGTAAAGTGGTGAGCACATTCGGTGGGTCCTCCAAGGTGGCTCCTTTGTGTTAAAGTAACGAGCAAATTCAGCCACGGAATAACCGTATGTAAAAAGGAATCGTGCCATAAACGGACACCATCCACACGCAACAAGACGGTAGGTCAATCGGTTTTCACTTTCAGGCGTATAACAACCCTTAAACCCAGACTGTAGAGATCTTGATTCCGGTAAGAATGTCCTCTCGCTATTGATAGTTTCGCCAATCAAAGTAAGTAGAACACAAACCGAGTCTATCTCACGGGGGGGTTCTCCCACTCCTATCGACGTGCCTCTACGGCGTTCTAGGTCATTCTCCTGCCAGTTGCCCAATTTCAAGCACCAAAATTGTATCTCGGAGAGGATGTCAGCAATCTCGCGGGATTGTTTCTCTCTTTCGTATACTGGAAGGCTTCTGGTTTGAAATCTCCAATCCTTCCAAAGATCGACCAGAAATCTCGTTGATATGACTTGTTGCTTTAGTTTGATTCGAATAAATTTATCGGATTGGATTCGGCATTTTGTGATCGATTCAAGAGATCCTAGAAATAGCCAGCTCTGAAGCATGGGCAGTGTGTCTCTGCAAAACGTATCGCTAATTTCAGCCCTTTTCAGTACTTGGACAGCATCTGGGCTCCATCCTCGTAAAGTTGAATATTCGCGAAACGAACAAACAGGATGTTTCCAGTGGTCAAATTTCAGCCATTGTATGGAAAATAGAGGCTGGTCCCCATAACTCAAAGGTTCGAGACCGTTGAAATGATCCATCTATCATGAACCTGGGGTATTTGCATTCGCATAATGAAGTACATCAATATTCCGGCATCGGCTTTGATGTTCTCATGAAATCTAAAAGAAAGAAGCATAATGCGTAGCCTGCGAATCGGTGGGAAGGGTTTGTAAGAGGGAAAAAGGTGTCACACGTTATCGGAAGGTCTAAGGTCTTAATCTAGCAAAATGGCGAAGAGGTGTAAAAGTTGTTATTGTTGTTCTGTCCAGTCTTCTGGAC